>VWZO01017254.1:668771-737256 GCA_013396975.1 Bucco capensis
AGTATTGCAAGTGGGATCCTGATTTGGGAACTTTTGAGATGTTGCTGTCATGATCATGAGTTGCTGCTGCTACCCGTAGTAGTAGTAGCATCTGAGAAAAAGAGAAACTTCTGTCCTTTTTAAATGAGAGTATCAAAAGTTATAAAGCAAGTCTATCTGCAACCTTACTAATACACAGGGCACAGGCCAGCATGGATACTGCGGGCAGGACTTCTGGAGCCCATCTCAAGGTGCTTCATCTCTTTGTCCTTCCATTTTATTTAATCATGTATCTTGCCTTTACTGTGTTGATTTATTATCTGACATGTAAAACACTTAGAAAAATGTTTTCCAATACTTGACAAAAATTCACAGAGAAATACAGTAGAGTTTGGTAAGTTACACTAAGTGATACTCTAAAAACTGTGACACAAAACTGCCAACTATTGTGTCACTGCACAATGAGAGGTTGTAGTACCTTAAACGTTTAGTTATGTGAACACTTTGTGCTTACATAACTTCTGAAAACATGTTTTAATGATCATTACATTTACCAGTGACATTAAAGGTAGAATATTCACATTTTGTTCAAAAATATTGATCACTTTGATTTGACAGAACCAGGGAGTAGTAGTCTGCATGCAAAATAGACATGAGATGCAGACCTGGCAAGCCGGTAACTACACACCACATGTTATATGTAAGAAAGGATCAGAATTAAAGGAAGGGTGGCTTCCTTACAATGACAAAGTTATTCCAGGGCAGTCTGGAGTAATTTTTTAAGATGCTGAAATAATAAGATGACTCAGATGGCTAGTTTCTTACAGACGTCACAGAGGAAGCAAGTCTAAAGCTAGAAGGCTTCTGAATTTTTTAATGAGATGTCTGCTCGTGCCTTTGTTCATAGAATCTTCTTTCCTGTGCACTTCCATAGAAATAAATTAATCTAACTGTATAGGATGTTTTGTGGTTTCCTACATCAAAATGTCAATACACACTACATTGCTAACACAAGGGATAAAAACAAGCCTTAAACAGACATCAATAATCAGTGGAAACCAGGCAGAGAAGGATCTCCACATGTATCATTTGGAAGCATTATATAATTTGCATGCAAATGAGACTGGTTTTTACTTGAAAAAACCTATTAAAACACATAGGATCAATACTGAGAGAAGGCCAGAAGAAATTGCATTTACTATCAGGAAATGCTTATAGCATCTTTTCTTTCAATTCCAGAGCTTTTTATATAAATTCATTATGCATCAGACTGTTTTGATATTGCAGTTTTGTCAAAAACAATTAATAATATGCATTATTCTTCTTTGTATAATAAAAATGAACACACTGACTTCATCAAGATTTTGTGACAGAGTGAATACTTCAAGAGAAAATAAAAAAAAGTGGTGATTTCCTTTTCATCTGAGTTTAGTTTAAAAAAGAGACACAGGAAAAATAAGAGAAAATATCACCTCCTATCCTAGTTCATATTCTGTGACGGCTTTAAAATTTACTCAACATGTATTTGATTAAAATATTTTCACATACTGAAGAACCACTATTTAAAGTATGTTGTTATATAAGTAGCATTTTTCACACTGACACACACCAGTTCAAATATAACAAGAAACACCCCCAGTCTGTCAGCCCCCCAAATATCTTCCGAAGAATGAACAAAACATAATGGCAATTTATCAAATCATACATATTCTATATTATAATGCTGATGATTTTTAATCAATACAGAAATCTTTCACATCATTTGACTTGTGTCATCGTAACAGGACTGTAATTTCACACAGTGTCACTATCTTTTTATGAAAAAGGACGGAAGAAATATCTTGTACTGTCATTTTGTCCTTTGTAGTCTAGAATGTGAGAGATTCCTTAATTGACATAGTGTCATTGCAAAAGTCTATTCTACATAATTACACTATGGCAACTGAAACCAGCTGTCAGCCATTCCATTACACTAAGTACAAACAGACATCTCAAGAAAAGTCACTATTCCAAGTGCATCAATTTAACACCATTACTACTTTTTATTTTATTTTTTTATTTAGTGACCTGAAATATACAAAGATTAACAGAGAAAGCTGAATAAAACAGCACTTTCAAAAACCTGAGGCATCAAAGTAGTACTTACAGATTAATTGTGATGCATATCTGTATATAATTATTACCAATCATCTAGCAGCTTTCTGACTTCCACAATCCTTCATTGTATTAGCAGTATCCCACTTACAGTGTTTTACATATGAACTGTGACTCATGATTTTCTACAGTCTTTGCAATGGCATACAGATGTCCTTTGTTAATTTACTCAGAGTTCCTCTGGCACAGGAAAAAATCATTCTATTTCTCTCACCTGTCATAATCCTATGTCTCTCACCACCTTTTCTCCTTCACAATCTTTTTTTTCCACTTCTTTTTTTCTTAATGATCCCACAGCTTCTTGTGTCTTGCCTTTGTTTACCCACTTGTTCTTATTTCTCATTTCCAGTGCATTACCACAAGCACTTTTTCCTTTACTCCCTCAACCTCCCAAAAACTTCAGATTCATCTTTCTCACTAGGTATCCATCTCTATCTTCCAGTTTGTCCCCTCTTCCATTTCTCCCTTGAAAAATTGAATTTCTCTTGAGGAAAAAAAAAAAAAACACCAAAAAACCAAAACACACCAAACACATTTCCTGTTGTTTCATTCAAACCTTAACATTCCTCTAAAATCCTAAAACTTACTCTTCTGTTCTACAAATTTCTCTATATTGTTCCTGGCATTCATTTCTCTCTCTCCCATTTCCCTACCCAGCATTCTGCATGGTCCAGTGACAATCTTTGATCCAGAGGACAGAATGGCTTTGCTGGTTTGGGTTTTTTGGGGGGTTTCTGGTGGTTTTGGTTGGTTGGTTTTGATTTGTTTCATTTGCCTTTTTTTTTAATGCTGGCCACCAGAAGGCTTACACCAATATAAGCCTGTCAGAAAATGGTTAACCTGTCAGCTCAGACTAGTTTATTATAAAGGGATAGGGGAGAAGATGGTCTTGCTGAACAAAGATAGATCTGTTAAATCCAAGTTGAGAATCATTGTAATACTGCAAGACTTGAGATTAAAATGTGAGAGATAGTAATAGAGGGCTGCAGTAACAGTGTGATTTTTGAGTACTAATAACTCAAAAGATACTTCTGCACCCCCAATTCTTCATTACAGACTCAGATAATAAAGGCTGACTCACTCCTAATGCCTGCGCCATGTAACACAACTTAATATCCCCGTGCATAACCTTTACCAACAGTTGTTTTTC
Organism: Bucco capensis; assembly: GCA_013396975.1. NCBI lineage: Eukaryota > Metazoa > Chordata > Aves > Piciformes > Bucconidae > Bucco > Bucco capensis. The sequence continues at coordinate 672,055 of VWZO01017254.1, forward strand.
AATGAGATTACTCAACCATAAAGGTGTCTGATAACACAAAGCTCTAAGACTGTCTCACTGAACAGTACAAAGGTTGAGCATGTGAGCAGCTGTTGCTTTCTAATGGACAGTTTCCTCTGGCACACACTTCTGCTTAACACGAGCAAAGCTGGACAGGCTGCAAGTGTTCAGGCTGAGAGTTGCTTCTGGGAAGCTGTAGGATTTTCTTCTGCGGTACAAAACTTGCTTGTGCTAGCCCTAAAGGATGATGGGTGCTGGAGATTGATTTTACCAAGTCCTTCTTGCTTTCATGTATCAACATGGGGAAAGGAGGACATACATTTGAAAACTATGCCTGAAAGAGTACCAGAAGTGGGGAGGCAAAATTTTCTCCTGCATCAGTTGAACATTTTTTTTTTTAAGAAAGAAATAGTTAAGATGGCACTTGTGTATTATAAAACAAACAAAAAAAATACACTTTGCTGTTGAAGGTTGTATTTAAAAGGAGGACAACTGGAAGTTAGAATACTTGTTTGCCATCCTCTGATATTTAGAAACAAAAGTAGCAATGTGTGCAAAGTGAATTTGAAGTCTGGTCTCCGAGACACACAATTGCAAATGGTCTGCATGAACCAAGAAACACTGACTGGGAAGACACAATGGAATAGATTGTACCTTTATGAACTGAAGTTGTAATCCAGTTTGTATGGAAAAAGAGAATGGAAGTTGTGGCCTAAACTACTGAGTCACAGCAGCTAACACAATACAGCATAAGTGACATCGTTTTTCTCAAAGAGGCTCAAGGCTCATTGAGTCTGGCAATTCAATTACCCTCTCAACCCAGAAACAACCCCTCCTTCTTTGTCCCTCTCCTACTCCTGAGCTCTGGTCTAACAGCAGAACAGCTACATTGTACATGGCCTGTAAATATCTAAAAAGCCTCAGGCTTAAGAGAACAAGAATCCCTGACCTTTTATGCTTGCTATAGCAGTTTTCCAACAAAACAAACTACATACAATAGACCTTTTAAATATCTGACAAACTAATTCATTTTCAGTACACTACTGTTTAAATACTCTATATTAATAATGAATCATGTTTAAATAAATACCTGTGTGCAATACTGCTTACTGCTTACACAGGGATGAGGACAAGGAATTTATTGAACTGAATCTCCTCTAAACAAGTAGAAGGGCAACCTGCTGAAGGGAGTTTCTCAAGAGTGATGAAGATACAGCACCAAGACAGGGACCTCAGTAAGTCTAGAAAGTGTACCTCCAAGTACCTGCATTTATTGATCTCAAATATATATGAATGTTCTACACTTCAGATATATAAAAGCTATCAGATATATTTGTCAGCTTTTGCATTAGAAAAGGAAATTTATACACAACATGAAAACAGCAAAAAAGATTTATCATTTTGTAAAGTATTTTCAATGACATGTAAAACATTCTTGGTCCTGTGAAGTAAATACTTTCATGACAATAATAGAAATATATTTATCAAGCAGATCGCTGAATGATATCTCAATGATTATTTCAATAAAAGTTTAGAAAAAAGCATAGCAAAGTGAAAAATTAGCTACTGGTTCCATAAAAAATTTTCAAAACCATCAGTTTGAAGTTTTAGTGCAGTTTTCAAAAGCACACCATTCTTGTTTTCTATCTGCTCTAAAAGTGCATGGCGCAGGTACACCAACCACCACAGCAGTATAATGAAAGAGGGGAGAGGACACTGCAGTGAGTTCTCGCAAAGATTCTGACAAGGTCATGACTTCAGGTGAATCATTTGTACTTTCAGTACCCCTCCCAGCTTCCAGTTTACATCTATTGCTTGCTTGACCAAAAGCAAGAAGTTATGAAGTATATTAGTGTAAAACCAGTGGTACATACCTGTACCTGGAAAAAACCTAAACCAAAAACACATTTCTAAAAAAAAAAAAAATCAGAATAATTTACTGTTATTTTTTTCTGAGGAACAGAATTTGTTATAATACAAATATTTTCCACCAAAGACACCAAAATTTAACTAATCAAAGGGAAAATTCAGCCTAGCAGACTGCAGCCATCAAATCAAGGTCAGGTTTCCATTATGCACCATTTATTTCCCTGAGAAGTTGTTTGATATATGAATTACAAGAGGCACAAGAGCCACTGGCATGCAGGCTGCAAATATGTAAAACTTCCTAGCCTTGTTTCTCAGCCTATGATTTCAGCTATTTGCTAAGCATATCTGGTTATGTGTTTTTTCTCACTTCTAGTTTTTTCAGGCTTTTTTTTTGGTTGGTTGGGTTCAGTTTCTGTTTGTTTTTAAAGTCAGGATTAGAGCTGTTGCAAAAGAAATGCTTCCACAACCATACTAGATGAGATTTCTTCCAATAGGGCAAAGAAACAACACAAAGCGTAAGACTCTTATTTCACTCATATGTGAACTCATGCTTAGAACTGGATTTCACAGATGCAGCAGTGATTTTAGGCATGCCATTTCCCATCCTAACATCTTGACTAGCAGAAACTGATTACCTGACTTTTTAAAATTTCTGTGTGTGAATGTTTTCTGGTGTGCAATTATCAGGTATCAACACAAAGCAAAAGCAGTTGCCAAAACCACTGTGTACCTTACAGAATCTAATTTCAGAGTGGACACAGAAGCCATTGATACATAGGGAAAGGATAAAAAAAAAGTCTGTAAGTAAACTTCAGTAATCTAATATAATTCTTTGTTTCTCTTAAAGTTAGCTAAATCTTCTAAAAGAATAGCAGGATACTGCAATTCTTCTCTAAAGCAGAATTTCCTGCTCAAGGAAAAAACACCACCTCACCCAGCACCTGCAGCTTCCAAGATCATTTAAGAGAGTTATCAAACACCCCAAACTTGATAGGGTTGATCACAGAATCACAGAACAGCTACAGCTGGAAGAGACCTTGAAGATCATCGAGTCCAGCCTTTTTCCTAGCCCTATCACCCCACTAAATGATGCTCCCCAACACAACATCCAGCTTCACTGAACACCTGACGTGTTATACCTGCCCTATGAAAACCCACAAGAGTGCACCCATTGGCTCCAGTGAGCCAAAGACTTTTGAGGCAGTTTCCTAGTATTATACCAGTAAACCCTCACCAAAATACAAGCCTCAAAGCTCTGCAGTCACCTCAGCTTGATTTTCTCTGGATTCACAAAACTTAGAATGAATCTTCAAAATTCTTACCCTTTCTCCTAAGTCACAAAGAGTCATCATATTTCTGAGATTATCAGAGTCCAGAAGGCCTACTAAATTTATCATTCCAGGGTGCTGCTGATGTTGTTCTGACATCATCTGTTACAGTCATCAGTCCATCTTCCCTGGTTCCATATTCCCAGCTTTTATGTTTTGATAATTGGGCCCTTTTTCTTTCCTCAACAACACATCACCAAAGCAACAGCATACTAATCCTTAATAAGAAAAGGCCATCCTTGTAAACACTTTCGCAAAATTTGCTTTACATTTCCTAAACAGGAGTTCAATGATGAAATGGACACAAGCAATTTCATCACTGACTTGTACCTTCTCTGTTCATTTCTTTCTGCTTCACAAAGCCCAGAAGAGGTAATAAGCAGCAATATGCCACATACTATGCTATGGTTGCAAACAGCTGCCTATAATCATGAAAATAAATGCTGCAATGACAAGGAACAGATTATATAAGAAAAGTCTCTATATGCTGATGCTGGGCATAATGCCAATTACTGTAAATCACATCAACACTGTTATAATTGATACATGTATCTTAATATCTTCTCTTATCCTAAAGTGTCTTGTTAAGGTGCAGAATTTACCAGTGTCTTCTCTGTACAACACAGTTTAGTAAAAGCAGTGATGCTGTTGCCCACTTCACTCCAGCTTTACTTGAACTGGCCCTTTCAGCTGCATCTAACAGCAAGACATGTTAAAGCATAAAATGTGGCCAGAAAATTTTTGCCGAACCCTCGGTAGATTATGAGTCTAGCTGGGCTCATACAGACAAATAAATCAAATGGCAGCTAATGATTCCACAGATGGGAAGTGAGTTTTAAAAGGTATGGGGCAATCAATATTCAGTCATCTTTAGGCTACCCTAGACAGCCTAATTAATCATGTCATATGAACTTCACATTCATTTTTATTTATTTCTATTTCTGATTAAGTCACTTGTAAACAACAAATCAGAATAATGTTTTTAAGATTCCATTATAATTACAGTGTATTAATCTATTAAAAAAGAAAAGCTACACTGCCTACAAAGAGGGGGTTCAGTTTATTCCTTAGTATTTTATTAATAGTCTGTGATTAAGTACTTTTGCATTAACCAGAGCCTCTTACTATAAATTAGAACATTGAGATGACCATCTTCATGCCAAATTTCTGCCCAAAGAAACTTCAAACTATAACAACTTTTGCTTTAAAAAAACATTCCACCTTTAAAGAAAGAAAAGGTTCGTAACTGCAATACCTCAGTTAGCACTGAAGTGAAAGAATATATTATAATGCTCAGATTTTTGAATATCACTATATTTGAAAATCAAACTCAAAAACTTCATAGAAAAAAAGTGACATGAAGAAACAGATTTGCATCATACGCTATCTATACAGGCACAAAACAGCAGTAAATCAATTAAAACTTAGCTGACTGTTGAACTTTAAAGCACCTGTTGTAAACACGATTTTTTTAAGACCTTACAAAGATAAACCTTGAAATGCAATCTCACTAACAGAACTCCAAGTAAATGCTGTTATCTATGTCCATGTACTACTGCAAGCCTGATTTTACCTTGTTTGCAATACTTGTGATGAATGACTTGATGTCCAGATTAGTTGGGCAACTCTTCTGGCAGGGGGCATCTGCACACTTTAAGCATCTACAGGAATAAAACAAAATGTGTCAAGGAGACATGGAATACAAATGCTGCCAACAGTATAAGGCTTTCAAGTTAGTATGGGAGGAGATAAGCCACAAAGGAATGATGGAAAGAATTTTCATAACATTTCTATTTAAAATCTCAAAGCACTACATGATCATTATTGACTTGCATTCCACACTGTTTTCTTACATTCTGTTGTCTCCACTTTACAAAGGCAGGCAGTAGGATGCAGTTACAAACATATGGACCACACATGTCTAAGTACATATCTAATTACATAGACATCATTTTTCCCAGGAATCTAAGAAGCTAAACTTCTGACCATTAATTTTTCTATTTGAAAAACATCTGTGCTGTGAATCTGAATTTATTAATGAAGTTCTGGAAGTGTGACTGTAAATTAAACTCTAGATGTTGGACAGTTACGACATACAAAAGCAACAATATTTCCACAGAGGAAGGCGTTAGTTTGTACTGCATGTACCAAAGAATAAAAATGGATGATAAATTTTAAAATCACTTTTCTATGAGTTTCCTGTGATGTCTGTGACCTCTAAAAACAATTAGTAGTGTTATGCATACTTCCAGTTGAAATCCCTAAGACTCTCTTCTTGTCATCCCTAATGACAAAACCAAACTGTATATTAGAATATATTAAATAGCAAAGACTTCTTGCTTGTTCCTGCATATTCATGAATGAGGATGTACTGGCCTGGTTGCTTGCTCAAGTCCCATCTAAGGATTAAGCCCTTGGGGTAGTCTGTCCAATTTGCAGTAAGCAAATCTGACCAAAAAAAAGGTAAAAGTCAGCCAAAGAAGCAAAATGGTTCTCTATTAAACACAAAGGTACTCATATAGACTTTTTGGTTTACACATCAGTGATTATCATAGGTCAAATGCCACACTACTAATTACCTCAGAATTCATTAAATTATTCCAGATGCTCCTTCAATATTGGTTTGCTAACAAAGAATTTATAAAAATGGTGATTTTAACAGTCTATGGAAAATGAAATAAAAATGGGTTTTTTGCATATTATCTGAACACCACAAGTCCACCTTAATTATCATTACTTAGTGACAGATAACACTGTGGAACTGGCTGGGACAGAGTGTTTCCAAATGCAGAAAAGCTGCAAGAGGCCTATGGACTACATACAGAAAGAAATGAAGAGCACATTAAAAGGAATGAAATGCCTGAAATACTGCAGTGAAAAACTGGCCTGACTTTGTCAGTCACAAACATTGCCTTTTTGTTCTCGTTTGTTTATTGGTGCAAAACCAGTTAAGTAAAAGATTAATTAGTCTTTCATCTTCATATTCATTGTCATCTAGCTGAGTATTGCAGACACCATGGCACCAGCAAAATTTGATTTGCCTGTTTGGATTTTTCCCACAGAACAGTCATTGTGAAAAAGTCACAGAGGAAATATTTAAAGGAAAACAGTTCTCACAAGCTACAAAAGCTGGGAAGTCTGATAAAGTCAAATCCAGGTTCAACACCATAGTGAGTTACTAGTTCAACTAGTGAGGATGTCAGAGGGCTCTGGCAGACGAGCACCAGCAGGTTTAGCTGTGTCAGTTAAATACACCTCTGCCCAGCACTACCCACTGACAGGCATATGTTATGAATGCCTTAACAAGCAAAGGCAGCCCAGTGGGGACCTCAAAGGGTTGATGTGGCCAGAGCACTGAGTCAGGAGGGTAGTCTTAGCACTCTAAGAGGATTGAAAGACAGCAAAGGTTTAGTACCAGATGCCAGAAAAAAGGGAGATACACTAGACAAAATACACCACTATGATCATTTTGCCTGTGTAAGCAGTAAGGAATTAACAGAAGTGGAATAACACGTTTTAAAAACGCAACAATTCCATTATGACTTTTTGGTCTTCATTTTCCTGAATGTGGTTTCCTTTAAAATACAACAGGCAAAGACCAAAAGTATTGTACTTAACATAAAATATATTTATGTGGATTATATATAGAAAAATCTAATGACAAAACTGACTAGAAAGGCATCTAGCAGAACAAGCAGTGAACAGATCACTCATTGTGGCTAGCAAGCATCTTTCTTAAATTATTTCTCTTTTGATTTTGAAGCTGGTTCACAAATAACAGCTGATGAAAATGTCAGTTTATGGGGAAGGCAAGTAACGCAAACCTGAATGGGAGCTTTGGGGAGGAGGAGAGGGTGCCATGAATATGCCAGTCCAGACTTTCTCTTATAATAATACCATCTTCCGATTCTCTGAGCACTCTGCAGACTGAAGTGCACCACACTGCCATTAATCCCACTTATCAACCTGACAGCTCAGTAATTACACTCTGCTATAGCTAGGTACTGTAAGGTACTGTAGTCCTAATAAAACATCAAGCACTGTGCAGAAAGCGTGCTGGTGAGGTGTTTTATTAAACTTAGGGGGTTGATCATCAAGTGACATTAGTGTTGACCTATTTTTCTATCCAACAATAAATTATTCTTTGACTATACCATCATAGATATTACAGAGTGCATTTACTGTACCAAGGAGCAAAGGTATTCTGGTGAGCCAGACAAAAAGCATAAATAAAGTAGTAGAATCACCCACCAGAAAGTTCTTAAATAAATTGCTGCAAGTGACCGATCCATTCAAAAATCACAGGCAAAACACCATGCTTAAGGAAATATACCCACAATTACCATGAGCTTCAAGTTCTCATGCATGTCCCCATTAGAAATAAAGTATTATTCTTCTTTCCTTTTTCTGTAACTGTCTCCCACCATGTGAAATTCCTCCTTCCCTTTTACAAGGTTATTACATTACTATGGTTGTAGTTAAAAATAATGTAAACAACAATCAAGAAAATTTAGATTCAGTTTCTCTAGTATGATGATATTGTTAGATATAAAACCACTACAAATACTAAGCAAGTATAGCATATTTGTAGAAATATTTATGTGAATATCTTTTGGCATAGCTTTATAGACATGCCTATGGCTATATAATGACAGAAATTCAGGTTTCCTATACATCTAAGCTCAAAATGTAGATCTCTTACTGAACAGCATTAAATTACAGACATAATCCCAGTGAACTTAAAATTTTTAACTTATTTTTAAATGGTGCAACACTAAAGTTATTTATTGTTTCAAGTAAGTATGCCTGTAAATCTTTCAGGCATAAAATAACTCATACAAAGGATGGTTATGTAGTAGTCTACCATTATCAGCTATCAGTTTTGTCAGTGCAAAATAAATACCTGAAGCCATGCACATACACAAACTCACTCAACTGACCTCTGATGGGACAAAGAAAAAAAACAACAACAAAAAAACAACCAAAACCACACAACACAGAAAGCAGTAGATTACAAACATCTGAAAACAACAGAGAGAAGTAACATTTCAGAAGTTGTGAACGTTTTTTTCAATTTAATTACAAAAAGGAACAGATGAATAAAAGTTGCAAATTTCTGGAACACGTACTAGCTGTTGGGAAGGAAGATAGAAGAAAACATTAGGCATGCCTACACATAAAAAGGAATAGAAAGGAAATGGGGAAAAGAAAGGATAAAAGAAGGAGCACATTTCTGTACCAATATCTTTTCCCTAGGAAAAAATTATACCAGAAAACAGTTATTTACTCTTGAGTACACAGAAGAAAAAGTGAAAAGAAAGTCATACCCAAGACTAATTTTCAATTAATATTTTTCATTGTTTAGTTGTTGAAATACTACCCAGTATTTTATCTTAAAGTTAAAACAGCTGACCAATAGAAAGTTTCATTTCTAGGTCTAGACCACCTCAACATTTTTGCTTCTAAACAAGGAAGGGCAATTTAGTTACACCATTACCTAAAATTGCAGCAAATGATTGTCTAACTGGCAATAATATTACCTGAAATGCAATCACATGTGTGCTGCTAGGCCAGGGGTGAAACAGATAATCTGGAGTAATATTCCACAATGGACCACTGCTGATAACCTATCAAATTTTCATGTATCACAAAATAGGTCAAATAACCTTTATCATGGTTACTGTTAGCAGCAGTTTAGATGCAGATTAAATCCTAATCCATTTATGTCGTTTTCTGAAGGACATAAACATTCATTTTGAAAAAAGGTTTCTTCTACCATTTCTAGAAGTTCCTAAATCTTTGTCAGATAAATAGCCAAGGTACCCACATAACAGTTTAACACAGGCCTCATAATGATGTTATGTATACACTTGAGAGGATTTAATTCAATTAACTCTAAGGGAATGGTGGGAGCTGATTCCACCCAAGGAACTAGAGGCCAGTTTTCATAGGAGACCCAACTCTGACATCAAGGCTTCAGTTGGTTCCAAGTCTCTTGCATGCACCACACTCTAAACCCTGAGCTGGGGACGGTAAAGAGTGCAATAAGAAAACCACAGGTATGGAAGAAAGATATCTATAATTTCCAAACAAATCTATAATTGCCAAGTTGAATGACCATTGCCTTTAATAACCGAAGTGAAAAGCATCACATAAGTTTTTCTCTTGAGTTTCAACTCTTCAGCCACTTATCGCTAACCTTGCAGAACTTAAGCTTTCTTCTCCCCATTAGAACTTGCTGTACTTAAACAGGCTCAAAGACAAACCTGAAGAGACTTTTGGAGACATATGCATAAAGAACTGCTACTGCAGTATAAAGTCACTAGTGAGAAACTACTGCTGGCAGCTGTAAAAAAGATTCGCTGCCATTTTTTTTCTTTATAAAAACCCCAAACACCCAAAAGTAAGACTCAAAAAAACCAAACTTTGCCCTTTTGTCTTCCTGTTCATTACATTTCACAATGGATAGGAGAGGAGAAAAAGATTATAAAGCAACGGGGAGATTTTGTTGCCAGGTTTAAATACCAAAACAAAGTAGAAACACAAATGATACTTAAAGGAGTATTTGTTTTCATTCAAAGTCAAGGAGCGGAGAAAGGGTCTGGCACACACAAAGCTGAGAATTCTGTTGTGTATGTGCAATGTAACAATGAAGACAAAATAATCGTAAATTAGAATCACCTATGAGCACATGATTTTGGTCCTGGATATGTAACACCTGAAAAAGAAATGCCCAGCCTGTTCAAAATGCACAGGAACCATAAAAAACAAAATACTATCACATAAATTGGCAATACTATTTTGTATCTGAAGACAGAAGGAAAGACTCCCACATCATCACTGTTTCCTCTTCAATCACCCTGGAGAACTGTGAGCCTTCTGCAGACCTGCAGAAAATGGGATTTCTTTGTCATCTTTGACCAAAGGAAGCGCATTTTAAATAGAGACGCTCTACAAGGTTAGAGACAGATATGACATTGCTGCTGGCAGCTACAGGAGGTGTATGGGAGGTGTTTTTACTGAAAGGAAGAAATGCTCAGAGTGAAAGTTAGTCTTCAGACATAAAAATCTCCTAACCCTACTGCAGAATAATGGCACTTATAGACAAGGTTATTTTCAGACACTTAAGAGGTAGTGAATCATATGGACATAGACTCCAAGTCATTCTATTCATCAATGACTAATCTTTCCCTTTTCTTCTTTGGCTTTCTACATGACCATAATTCTTCTTTTCTCATCTATTTCTGATTCCCCCTTGAGTGCAGGAACTCTCCTCCCCCCTTTGCATCTGCTTGGCTGTCTTCCTGTTTTCTGTAGTCTCCTTTTCCCCCATTCATCTCAAAATTCTCCACTTCTCTGTCCTATAACTTTTTATCATTCTTCAGCATAACTCTATTTTAATGGATAATGTTGATATCATTAAAAATCTTGACCCAGTGTCTGCCAGCAGGTATTTACAAGAGTGGTGTAGGAGAGTGCACACTAGTCTTATTTCAATCCAGCTTCTGAGTTTTTCATTCCATCTTCCTGCCCTTCAGAACCTCTGTTTCTGCTGCATTTCTGCACTAAAACTGTCCTTGCCTAGTGATATCTCTTCTGCATACTCAGGACCATGCTATATCAGTCTATGACCAGACACATGCAAATAGTAGCTACTAGAAGAAAAGTAGATGGTGGGATTTCCTCTTAAACCCTTGCTGAATTGCAGGAACACAGCCAGGCAGAGCTCTGTAATCAGCTCAGAGGTAGTGCTCTGAGCACTGCCCCACAGTGAGAAGCCTGCTCCAAGTCAGTTCATAGGGAATTATATTCTGCCTGCTCTTAAACTCCTCCTGTCATTTCACTGGAACACAGAATTTTTCGCATACCATATTACAATATAGCCTTAAAGACTACTGTCTTTCACCCACTTCATTTTGTATAGCTTCTGTATCGTTGCTTTAATTTTATTTCTCCAATTTATAATGTTACAACTGCTATATGAATTATAGTTGATTAAAAATAGAAAAAGTGGTGTGGCTTACAGAATAATGTAGCACAAAGCATGTGTATAAGCACATGCCAAATCGGAAAATTTGTAGCATTCTTTTGACATATCAGCAAATAAAGCAAGTAATTTCAAACATCTTATGCTTGTTCATAGACTCAATTTTTGAAAAAGCAAACCAAATAATTGTTTCACATTTCTAGTATTATTATATTAGTAATGTATATGAAGCTTACACCAAATCAATATTATTATTAAAAATATTTTTTTAACATCACTGCACTAGAATCAGCATGGAATACCCCTTACTAGCTCCTTCACTCCCACACGGACTACCTCTTCTTTGTAGTTTTACTAGGGCAATTTATTTACAGCATCTTTAAATCTAGGCTTTGTTTTTGCAATCCATTTGTTATATATTGCTCTACAACAGAGTTTTTGACTTCAAGAACAAAGTTACTATGATAATGTCTTACAAAAAAATTACTGCTGTGGTGCTTTTAGATCGTATAAATGTATGAAGTCCAGTGAGTGTCAAAATCTATTTGTTCTTCCTCCTTAGATCTTAAATGGGGTATGTCAACCATAGAGTTCCTGACAAGTACGGGCAGACTCACATACTACACAGCTCTCTTACGTTAAACCCTTGTACTGGCTTTACCTGCAGCAATTATTCCACCTCAGCCTCTCAAACCTAACACGCAAAATGAACCCCTGATTCTTCATCTGAATGTTACTTTTTTCCATTTCTTGAATTCACTTCCAAGCAACAAAGGTTTCTCTTCCAGTTCATGTTTTGGAAGGGGCTATAAAAAATTAATCATCACCTCTTTCTGCTCCTTACAGGATCATGGTACATCAAATGCTGCTTCAATTCTCATTTTTTTACACTACTGATGTCACTAGGTTCACATCAGTTAATATAGTCAGAATTCAGCTCTAGATAATACAGAGGCAACAGCTCTAAGTCCCAGCAAGATCAACCTATTTTCCATCAACAGGAATTTGAGGTTATTCTCAAGCAGCAGTTACCAGTTTGGATGCTGCCTGTCACAGAAAACAATGATGTGCTCAGCAGACTTCTGGTTGTCTAATCTTTTCAGTTATTTCTTGTCCTGTACATTGTGGCATCTTCCTAAGGAACTTCGGTTGGTTCCTTTACTGATAATCTGTCACAGACCAGGGCTGTATTACTGTACCTCTTCAAAGAGGTTGTATTTAAATTGCTACATTTTTGCAATTTTCATGAATGACAAGGTAGCTATCAGCTTCAATTAGCTTTAAAAAAGACAATACATTGATTTTCTCACTGGCTTTAAAAGCTGACAGGTGATCTTGGGTTTGATTAAGAAAAAAATAAAAACAATGTCTTTTGCTTATCTCCTTCTAACCTTATTCAAAAAAACCTTCTATGGAAGCCTCGGCAGTCCTAGCTTGCTGCGAACATTTGTAGCTACAGCTAAGAAGTTTAAACCAATCCTATAAGAGCTCTCTACACAACTACAGAGTTTACATAGTATTTCATAATGCACTGAATTTACCAGATATGTTTAGACTGTAAAGTCAACAAATGTGGTGCTTCAATTTATATTTTGAAATACAATTAAAATTTAAGTTTAGGTATTTCAATTGGTCCTCATGTCTTATACCAATTCCATGGTCTAATTGCTCCCAACAAGCAATTGCTTGGCTAAAAAGTTAGTATTGCTCTCTGAAAAATGGATTTGTAAACTCCTTCCAGCAGGACTTAATATGTAACTGGCCTAACCATTGTTGCTTTGTACAATCAAAAAAAGGTATTTGGAAATCTGAGTCTTCAAATTTTGTTATTTAAAATTAATGTGAGAGGAAATAAAGTTGAAAAGTACAAAAGTACAGGACACATTTTCAGAAGAAAAACCTACTTATCTTGAGCTTAACTTTCTGCTTTGTCTTTATACCCATATCACTAGCCAAACACAAGAATGCTTATATTGGGTAGATTATTTCCTGCCCTTCACTTCAGAACTGAAAGAACTCTTTTTTTCAACATTTCAATTGCAAACAATTTAAATATTACAGATTTACAGCAATATTCATTCTAAGCATTGTTCCTTTTTTCCTGTTTCATATTAAGAATTATGAGACTGCTGTGTTTTCAAAACTATTAATCAACAATCTAAATTCATTAAAATATGTCAGAAAACCTAAATAAAGTTTTCACTACTGTCAACAGTATATTTAAGGTTTAAGAGGTTTTAGAATTACAAAAGACAAAGTAGTTAAAAGTCAATTGGCAAGTAGAAACACTGATGACATTTCACACAACACACTAATTAATATTTCCTCAACATTATAGGAACACAATATAGTTTGCTGCTTATTATGCCAAATGACAGTATCCCATATTATTCCAGTTGTGCCAAAGACACTGAAGAAACAAACTCATCAATAACACTTTGATGCTACTTATTTAGAACTTGGACTGTGCTCTTTCACGTCCTTGAAATCCGCACTTTATCTGCCAAACCAACCACTTGTGGCTCAGCCACACCTAGCCTTATGGAGCTTTTTAAATGGGTACATTTATGTTCACCACAATAGTGATCCCTTTCACATAGAAGACAGCTGTTACATGATGTCCAATATCCTTTTAATCCTCTATAGACCTTAGACAGAACGGTTGACAGAACTGACAGTTTTTATTATAGCTTACCCTGTACACAATAATCTTCTTTCACCTGGACTGTTGTCCCACAAGCATTACAGACTTTTTGACTTATATCAAGGATTATTTCTAGTCTTTTTATGTGGCATGATTCTTATCCTGTGTAAATTACCTTTTCAAGTATGAAACACCTGTTGTCTGTTTATCTTAATGTCACTAAAACTCCTTTGGGTTCACTTCAGGAAAAATATACTTTACAAGTTCAGTCACACAGGCATTTTTTCTTCCCAAAATGCTTTCATCATCTATGCACATCTTACAAATGGCACTCTGTACAATACGTCATCATCAATGGGGCACACATATTCCATTTACTTGTACTGAAACAGTTAATAAATTAATAATAACAAAGAAACCATCTTTGATAAAGTATAATATAACTAAAATGCATGAATTGAAAATTTAAGAAAACATTCTCGGTTAAAAACTACAAACCCAGAAGAAAACTATTTCCTCACAACAGCACCACAGAGACTATAATGATCAGACCAATAGTGCTAATGCTTATGTCTTACAATTTAGGCATGCCAGCAATTTCACCACAATTAATGCAAGAGTGATAAACAAAGAACCATAGAGGAGAAGTAGTCTTGGGAAAGGCAGTAACAGCAGCATAAATTAATTTTTTTTCTTATTTTTAGGATCCGAGCACCAAACAATGCTCTGGCTCTCTCTTTACCATCATCCTGCCATTTGCCCAAAGAACTGATCTGATGCTGCTCTCGAATCCAGCTACTTGCAAGGCAGGCTGCACTGCTCTTTGCACACAATGCATTCTCACTATTTTCAAACCCATGATGTTATTAGCAAGGGGTAGGAATGTGGGGCGAAGGGAGCAAAGAGGGTAAAAGACTAAGGAGGTGTGTGCAGGCTTTGCTGGTGGTGTTACCTTAACATTTAACTGTACATTGAGCATACTGTGGAAGCAGGCAAAAACACAAGTTACCTCACTGAACTGTGCATTTAAAATAAAAATTTCAAAACTTTTCCTTTCCCTTGTTTTCAGACTTGAAGTAAAAAAAAACACAAAAAACCAACATTTTTGGGTGCTACTACAGTTTAGAACTCCAGAGAAAATGAAGCTGTCAGCCATGTTTCCACTGTGAATCCCATAAAGATGCTTCTTCCCATGCAGGAGATAAATTATTGACCCCAGTTGACCATCTTTTTCCAAATTTAAAACTGGTAGCCAGAGTATCCCTTAGTAAAGCTCAGTCCTGCCAGATGGCAAACACTCTAGTTCATTATCAGACTGCTTAACTGTGCTTTATTTTAATATATGTAGTCCCCAGTGGGACTCAGTTAGACCATTCATTTGCTTATAATTAAAGCCCTTAAGCTATTTGTTAAACCAACCTAATGCGAGTCTTCCAGATGTGAGTTCCCAGCATTCAGACTAGTAGGAACAGCTGCCCTGTCATCACTCTTTTCCTCACCTTAAAATTGATGCAGCTATGTATTTGAGAACCATGTGTCACTCATGTCTTTTCCTTGAGAGGATGTACCGGTGGGGAAACTGCAAGAATTTAGCAGAGAATTCTAACATTTTCTATTTTATCTACAAACTGCACGTGTACAATTACAGTCTTCCATCCTCTTTAGCAAATAAAGAGGTTTGTCCAAGACACCTTAATAAGTGACAGTCACTTATTAATATGCTGAGCCATCAAGACCTAGAAAAAGAAATATGCTTACGATTTGTTTCTAATTTTCTAAACAGCATATCACATATACATTTTTTAGCCACAGAAAATAATATATCGCTGTTCATAAAATATAAGCATCTTTAAAAAGGCGGCATTTTCTTACATGTTTTGCTGTTTAAGAGAATTATTTTGCTTTGCTTCCTACCTTTATTCAAAAAGTAAACATTCAAAACCAGCGTCCCCTCTGAAAATGAAAAGACCTTTATAACCCAGCAACAGACATCATATAGGCATACACAGATCAGCACAGAGCAAATAGAAGCCCTCCACATATTACACTAAGAATCAATGCTGCAATCTTAATATCTCAAGTTTAAAGATATAGGTAACATTTCAACAGTAGATAGTCAAAAATTCAGTTTTATTTGTTAGAAGTAAATACACTAAAGCATTAAGACTGAATGATGAGTATGTATGTGCTGTATCTAGACATTTCTATAATCACCACCACTGTGAAGAATTTTACAACATTCACAGTATGATGACAGAAACAAATGACAAAGCCAAAAGTCATTCTACAGACTATTGGCATTTATACAAAACTAATACATAATTTAAATAAAAAAGGCTTTCCTTTTCCTTTTTATTTTTATAACCAAAACTTATGAAGACAGTACTGGTAATATGCAGGCTCACTTTCTATTGATCTGAGTGGTCATCAAATAAATTTAGAACCTGATGCTTTTGATGGCAAGGCTGATACACAGAAGTACAACACACTGCCTTATCACAGTTTAATTGCTCCAGAGTAGAAAAGTTACATGCACACTATTTAATAGGGGATACAAGATAGCTGTTCAAGTTTAAAAGTCTTAGCAACTAGGACTACTGTAAAAAGTTACATGGACAGAAGGCTGGACTAGATGATCTAACAGTTTTATGCCATCTTTGCAATTCCTCCTAGTATGTTGAATAATAGTCACAGAGATAAGCAAACTTTACAGAATTTAAGAGTTCATATTTCTCTCAAGTTATTTAGAATTAAAGAAGTAACACAAGTATTTATTTTCTTTATAAATTACATCCCTATTTTTAGCATCTTACCAGTCACTCCAAAATTAGGGTAAACAAAAGGACTTTAATTAAAATAACAGTACCCAAAAGATCTAAAATAGATGAGTATTATGTACAAGCATTTTTAAATACAACCACTTGAACATATTGTTTAAAGGCTTTGATTTCTAAATGCTATTTCGTGGCCTTTTAGGTGGATATATAACGGCAAAGAAAACCCCATCTACTAGCTAAACATGGAAAAGCCACTGGCCTGTTAATGTCAAGAAGGCTTAGGTGGCAACTAGACCACAATCAGTTCATCTGTTTTTGCAAAAATTTGATGCTAAAGGGCACATAAAAAATTCTTGTATTTTGCATTTCTACCCTTACAATCCAAGCAGGAAGAATTTTCACATCTTTTTAAGAAGATTATATAAAAGAATTTGTCACATTTCCTCCCATACTGAAGCTAATGGCATAAGAATGAATACATTTTCTGGGATGGCTCAGCAGTTAAGTGCTGTCTGAAAAAAATCCCCATTTCTTTTAGTATTTTCTTTTCAGATAAATGTAGCTTAGAGAAATTTTAGGATGAATAATAAAATCATTAATCTGTTGATTCACTGTAGTTTGATAGATCACTTGTTCTTCAATGTGTGGCACTGTACTTTGTACATGCTCAAATTGTTAGACCCACACCAAATATAGCAATCTCAAGACTGTAAATGTAGTACAACTGAAAAAGCATGTTCTTCCCATTTCCCAAAGGCATTGCATTTTCAAAAACCTGCTGGGAGGATTTAAATATCCTCTTTTGGTAGATAGCTTCTCTTGCTACAAACGAGCATTTGTGTGCCTTTTGGCAATTCTTTTTTACACAGTTATTTGAAAACAATTACAGAAAAATGTTAAAATGTATATATAAAAAAGTATTCCACAAAAATTCAAATACTGCATGTTCCTCAGACCAGTCACACAGAGACATCTCAGAAAGCCCAGGAATCAGCACAAGGTGCTGCTGCTTCTCTTCCACCCTCCATTACTACCTTTTCTGTCCACACATAAAGACACACAGTACACAGCAGCAATTTCCAAATTGTTCCTGCAACCCAAGCTTAAACATTGTGATTTTAGTGTTGCTCTTTTCTAACCCAGAAGCGTTAGGATTTGGTGAAAACATCTGCTAACTTCCAGCATCTTCATGGCTCAGAGTTCATAGGATACTATGATACAGCGTAAGATATCAACACAATCACAAGTATAGCTTCCATACCAGTATCCCTCTTCCTTAACAGGAAGAGATGCTAATTGTTTTCTCTACTCTATATAAATACTAAATGAAGAGGATACTTACAGACTCAGAAGCTTTACTTAGTAAAGCTTTTTGCAGTAAGAATCCAGAAGCTCTCTACCTATGCTGTTTTTATCACTGCACAACCACCACTCTTCCTGTCCTGAGCCCAACTGTTGGCAAAAACTGTCAATGCTCCTCTGGATCTCAGCTCTCACTACAGATGAAGCCAACAGGAAAACTTCCTTGATGGCTACTAACATCAGTCTGCTCCATTCCTGCATCTCTGGCTCAAGGAAACCAACAAGATAACCACAGCTATTGTTCCGCCTCTTTAGCCAGAATCTGCTCGCAGCTGAATATATTCCAATAGGGTTAGTGTATTGTGGTAAGAGTCTTGATTCTGAATGATGCTGCTTTACCAGATTCCTTTCTCAAGCAAGACTTGCCTGGTTAGCAGTTTTAAAATCAATTAGCTCATCTGCATGAAGGCATCTTGAAAAGAGTTTCCAAATTTTAGGCAGCAGAAGGAAAGATACTAAGGTGTTTGAATCTCACTTCAACCCCATTTCAGACATATTCAAGGGCTGTATTTTTGATAAGGGCTGGATGGTGTTAAACATTGTTCAGTCAAAAAAGGTACAGTTCAGCAAAGACCATCAATATAAATTCAAACCAACACTTAAGTTGTCTATGAGTTGTGCTGTTGATATATGTTCAATTATGTAACATGAAGCAGTGGAGCAGAAGACTACAAACGCAAGTAAAAGGTGTTTAGTCACTTGTAATTCAGTCTAAGCAATTTGTTCTTCATTTGCAAGCCTAGAAAAGCAGAAGGACAGAATTATCCATTCTTTAATTTCCCATTTCACAACAGGCTTGAAATGTACTAGTCACATTATGACAAAAAATACATTCTTGAAAATATCCTCTCCTCACCATTTTCAACACTCTGAAACTTTTTTTTTCATAATTAGAAGATAAGTCTTTTGCCAATCATGAGAGGCTTGTCTTTCTACACTGGACAGGAACGAAGAGCAGTAAAAGCTCTTTGTCTTTCTTCATCCCTCCATTTCCTTATTCATGCCTAGCCTTTTCAGAGAAACAGGAGTTCGACAGCTATCACTCGAGGGGAAAAAAAGGATAAAAAAATCCATTCCTCAAATGCCAAAAAAAATCAAAATCCGTGTAAGTAAGAGCAGAACTCCGGTCTGTATTTTTGCATGATCTCTCCACAAATCCATTTTGGTTCCTTAAACATGCTAAAATCCAGCAACCTCAACCTAAGCTCTACTAATTTGTATTAACAAAACATGACAAACAAAACTCTGTCTACAACTCCAAACAAAAGCAATAGAAATACGTACACAGTACATTACACAAGGCAGTATAACCCTTCCATTTTTCAGCAAATAAGGAGTGATACTGCTTTGGCAAAATGCTCTACTGATAGCACAGCATCATCTTTGCCAAAGTATACTTGAGTATGTTTACTAGCACAGTGCAAGGTGATGTACTAACATAATCAGTTAACTATGAACCACAAACAGCACAACAGATTAAGTGCATTTTTTATTGTATTTGTTCACTTGCTAATTTGCACAATTCAGTAATTCATAAAAGGGTATCCCTGCCATTAGTGCAAATCAGTACTTTTTCAGCACATAATTAAAAATATGCATTAAATTTATACTTTACATTGCATGTTTGTTCCCTTTGTGAAGATAAAATAATGTTACACTGTAAAATGGAATTCTAGGGTGATTATTTTGAACCTGAAGATAGGTCTACACCATCTCCTGACATATTTCTCAATATCAGCCTGGTAAGTGTACTATGCTATCACTAGTATTTTTCTGCTTAGCATGAAAATATAAAGCTATTTTTTCTGAATAGCTCCTAATAGCTCTACCTATTCATACATTTTAAACTGAAGTCATTTCTTCACTGGATGAATCCTATTACTGCCACAGCAGTAACATATCTGTCCTAATCCTTCTCTAACACACACTTCTTCCTTAACATAGGCTTATGTAAGTCACTATGTAGAGATAAATCTCAAATAGAGTCAAGCTTCGTAAAAAAAATGTGGATAGAGCCCTCCCCTAAATCTTCGTTCATGAAGCCTAGCCACGATGATGGTGGGATAGAGAGTCAAGCTACATCAAAAAATTAAACATCATATTTAGGTTTAAATTTAGTCAAGTAAACATTCAACTATAGTCCACAGTACTGCTTTGTAAAAGTAACAGTAACGGTTCATCATCGTTTCTGGAGGGATAAGGGTTATTGTTAATGTATCAATTACTACCAGCGTTCGCAATGCATACTTTACAAATAATAATGAATGGTTCAAATAATTTTCATGTTACAGCAGAAAAACAAATCAGAGTTATTTTCAGGTGTTGTGATTAAATTTTCCCTCTCAATCTATTAAACAAAAAACTTAAGTTTCAGCATTTTCCATATTCTCATAATACGTGTAAAGTGTGGAAAGCAAACCATCTCAGCCAAAAGAGCTGAAATCAGTTTAGTCAGCATCCATGAATTGTGTGATAAATACCTCAAGTACTCCACCTTTTCACACAGTCAGTTCATAATGGCTTATGCTAGTATCTATTAAATATTTTGTTAATTTACCATGATTCTATGCTAGCCAGAGTCAACTCTGAACTCAGACAAATCCATAAAAGTACAAAACACTGTGTTTATTCCCCTACGTTTTCCCAGGCAGTCACCATCAATATAGCACCTGAGCTCCTCCCACTCTTGCTTTGTACTTCTTTCCCTATCAAAGCTGTAAGGCAAAGAAATATTATTTCAGTTTGACAATGAAGGACTAAGGCATAGAACACTTTAGAAGCTTTTAGCAGTCTACAGTATAGAACACACTTGCATCCAAGCCTCCAAGGCAATACCAGAAACACTGAGATATCCCTCATTCCTGTGTGCGCTACTGGACCATCAAAAATTAGATGCTGTTCTCTTACTTAATTTAACAAAATCTTCTGAAAATTTTTTTTTAAAAGCTACCATGATCAAGAGCAGAACTTTCAATCTGCTCCTCAAAGCAAACAACAAAATCATGGTCCCAAGGAAGTCAATGAGAATTCTAACTTCATTGTACCCTAAGGTGAAATTATAGCAACACTCTTGCTATTTTTACTCATGGTTGTCTGAATAGTGAAGGCAACTCAAGGTTACCTGGACTTTAGACTGAGTCATCAGTGAGACTTGAGCGTCAGATGAAGAATTCTTATTACAGCCATTAACATGACAGAAAAAAGAAGTTTCATTTTTAGACTACTGTTGAAGTTGAAGGCCTATTCCTTTGACGTTTTTAAAGGAAAAATAACCTGTAAACAGAACCAGTACATTTAGAAGTCATTGAGATTCAGAGTTCCTTGATGGTATTTTTTTAATCTGGTTTGAGAACAATAATGTTTTAATAAATAACTTCAAGTTACATCAATTTTTGGTTTTTATTATCATACACTTGTGAATGAATATTGACTACAGCAACAAGGTAATTGTATGGATTTTATAACTTGCATGAAAACAAATTGCACACAGTTATTAAAAAACATACTGTATTTTAGCATGGCAAAAGAAGACAGTTTCTGCGTTCTAAAGAATATAAACATTCTTAGTATGGAATACTTTTTTTTTTTTTCAAATTCTACTAGGTATAGACTTAGTCTCAACCATAAATACCAGCATTATGCTAGATAATATTTTTTATGTTTAGGGTGACAGAGGTATAACTTGTGAGACATTTCAAGTCTCTAAGCATTACCATTTATTCATAGCTCAGACAAGTATTACAATCACACTGTTACAATTCTCTGATAATTTTTGAAGGTATGCCAAATTGCTGCTGTTATAAAAATTGTTTCATACTTAGTTTTCTGAAATTGAAGAATACCAAGTAATCTGACATGCATGGTTCTTAACATAAATAAAGAAGGAGAAAGCATGTTTGAAATTACTGCACAGGAGACTGGATAGCCTTACATTGTTCAATATACTTAGTTCACTTGGCATTGTTCTCCACTACATCTAACTACAGTAGTAATTACTGCATTAAACACTATGTTCTCAGAGTAGTGAGAAATCCGACAGATTAATTTTTAAAGAGTTTTTCCCTAATGATTCTCCAATCAATTTGATCTCTTGGATCTAAATATCAAAACAGCAATCATACAAGGAGTATCTAGTAGGTTCTGTGTTAATTTCATAAAGAAAAGAAATAGTAATTTAGTATGTATACATACTGCATCATAACATTAAGTTATCACTTTATTTTATATCTAAGTTCAGGGCTTTTTATTTTTTAAAAAAAATAAACAGTCAATCAAAACCTGAAAGTTAATGGATATTGAAAGATTACATTCAAACCGCACTGAACAAAATATAGTGATTTGTACACTGTGATTACCTCATGGAATAACATAATTCAACCCCCTCAAATATGTTACCAAATGTATCAGAAACAGTATTAACATAATGTCCTCTTCTTCTTTAGTTAAATAGGAATCCAAGCAGAATACTCACAGATGTCCAAGAGAGTAACAAAAAGAAATCATTTTCTAGTTGCAACATTTGGAAGACATGTTCTGTGTGGTAGAATCTCACTTCTTGTCTGAATTTAAGGTTAGGTAACTTTTTTTACGCATTTAATAACACTTTATTACAACTTACTACACTATACTTGGTATTCACTCCGTGTTGCAACAGAAGAAACAAGGTTCCCTCATGTTGATGAAATATGGTATGTCTGAAGAAAGAAAGTATGTGCAATTTATTTACAATAGAATGCACAACTCAAATCTTTTATTTATATTGGGCCTGCCACAAATCACTTGCTAACTAAAGCATTAGTGCTATCCTGAGGCTGCACTCTGCAATTAAACAACTTTGAAAAGAAATTATTCTGAAGGAAACCTCCACTTTCACCTGTCATATAAAGCATCCATCCATCTGATGCACACTTACAGAATGAAAGTGAAATTGAAAAGCGACTGTGATATCTAATAATTCTGTTGAATAACTCTAAGGGTATTCAATAAAAGGGGAGGAGGAAACAAACCCCATCTAATCAGACTTTTCAATTCTTTAAAAATATTTCAGTAAATTCAAAATACAACAATCTCTACATTAAACCATCTGTCCTATAAAGACAGTCTCAGGGACAACAGACCTCGGAGTTCCACTGTTTTTATCCAGCATGTTAATAAACAGATTTTCCTGTCAGAGCCCACACTGCCAAAGAGCAACTGGAAAATAATACACTGCAGAGAAGAACTCTTTACATCCCTTATGAAAGCTGCCGTTAAGTGTTACAGACAATTTTAGAAAGTACTTCCAGCCTACAGACAGCTGCACTCAACCAGAGGCAGTTTCTGTAACTTGCTGCACCAAGTGAGCTGCAAAGTACGTTTTAACAAAATTCTGCACTGAGAGAGGATAAACTCTCCAGGAATGTCCTATGAGGAAGTGTGAGGCTTCTGTAGTTGAGATACTTCAAATTATAAGACACTATATGGAGTATATTACAAATTAATATAATATACAGTGATATAAAAATACATTGTGAAGTAAAGGCAGAGTCTTCTCTGCAATACTGGTATTCATGAATAACAACAAAGCACACATACTAATCAGAACAGATGATGGTGTAAGGAAAGATTAATTTTCAATACATTCAGCAGTATCTTTAAAGTATTTGTCTGTGGCTGTTTTTTTTTCTTTGTTCCAGTAAGAATATGTAGCTTAATCACCATAACACACATTCTGTGCTGTGTGTACAGGCAACATTTACTGAAGCAAACGTACATGGAAATGAACTTGCTATCAACTCAGGAGCATCCTTTACATTTTAAAATATTTTAATTGCATTGCTGTGGGGCCTAGAATTTAAACAGTTTCAAGAGCTCATTCCAGTTCCAAGTTCTTCTACATGATACTTGAATGACCTAGAAGAGGTCGATCTTTGTTTTATTTCTGTTGTATGCAGAGATAATACTGCTTCTCAAAGGGGCTGTGAGCATCACTACTTGCTTACATATTATCATAGCAGGGCTACAGGCACAGCATGCTTTGCTTTTTTGTTCATCTATATTAGCATTTGACTTTGGATCAGAAGAGGAATTCAGAACCAAATCTCCCAGGAGAGTGATCCAGCTCCAGCTGCAGTTCTACAAATGCTCCAGTCTACATCCAGCCTAAGCAGCAGACACACAAGACGGGCAGGAGCCAGGTTCACAGCCACGGAGGGCAGACCTGCTCTGTCGCGGGCTGTCCTGCTGCCTTTGCTGACTCCCTTAGCACCCAACTCCGTACAAAGCATGCAGCCTCAAAGAGATCTCCTGTACTGGAAAGAAAGTCCTCCTTGCTCATGATATTTTCACAGATATAGCTAATAATTTTACCAGATAATACTCTACTGCAGTATCTATTAGCATTAGGACACATTCTATATCACTTCAAATTTCAAGTTTCTTTACATCTTCATGACCAATACCAGTGTGAACTGCACTAAACTTGGTATTTTTTTCTTTTTCTTTTTTTGATAATTTATGTGGATTTTAAATGTAATACCACTAAATAGCTTCAGTACTTCAACATTTCTTTTTCTTTAATTCATTTTTATGGCAATTGATGTATGCCTTCCTACATTTTAGAGAAAAATCCATTTCTGTAAACGGAATAACATGAAAGACAGTTTCACTTTTTGAATTCTACACATTTTTTTCAACAGTGTAATTTCTAGGTATTAAGTAAGACTTTTTTCTTAAAAGTACTGAGTTTACAAAATTATGCCAAAAAGGAAATACTTATAGCTCATATTAATCTCTAAAAAAATGTAACTCAGTCTTGTTAGTATGCCTTTAGGGATGAAAGGTGCATGAATGTAAATATTTGCTACTGAACACTAGACTTGGTTTTGGAGACTGAATATCTGTCTTTTTCATCTCAAAGCAGGTCATGGATTAAAACTAAATGCTATCTATTTATGCGTTCAGACAGTCCAGAAGAAATGCAAGGGGCTAAGTTTTTCAAACTTGCTGAGATTTTCCTGATATCAGCTGCTACACTATCACAAAATCCTAGGTTTACAACCTGATTGCCAAAAAAACCCACAAACAAACAAAAAAATTCCCTAACAACAGGATATTTTGATCTACAATACATGTTTCCAAATAACTTTTTATCTTTTCTTTATATTTCTTTCACCTTTTAACATACCAATCCTAATGTAAGCAAACAATTAGAAGAATCAACATAGCAGAAAGTTCTTGAAGTTTTCCCCTGCTCCAGTAAAAGTCTGGGAACACAGAGGAAGCTTACAGGATGCCCTGAATGTCATCAGATCCAAACCATGGGAGATCCAGAAATAGTATAAGCAGTCTTACTTGAACTAACTTACTTGAAAGTCCCTTATCTTGACTGTCCAGCACAGTGGCAGTGCTGTACTACCACATTAGGATGAGCAGCATCACCCTAAAAGCTAATCACAAATCACTAGTGTTTTTACATTTCTCTTTAAAATAGATATATGCACATCTTAAACACTGTCCAAAATTAGGCAAATACCTTTTTGGAATGCTTAGTAAGTGCCATGTAGTCACATCTTGCATGAGTTTCTCTTTCTAACAAGCTTGCAGGAGACTAGTAGAGTTATGCTCTTTCCACAAAGGAGTAGGTAATGTGCAGATTTTACCAGTATGTTTTTCAAGACTATCAACAACAAAAACCGAGGAAAGCTGAAAACCAGAATATTCCTAGGTATAAATCACAGTTTGAAGTATAGAATGAAATCTGTTGACAGTTAACAGAAGACACTGACAGCATGGGAGTCTGTAACCCTCAGTTATATAGGCTTCTACAGAGACTGAAAATATATGACCCAAAGAAATGGCATCAGAAGAGAAAAGTTCTTCTCAACAGCAGTTTTCTCAAAGCCTACCACTAGGCTTGCCTGCAAATGCATCTACCCAGACACACTGCCAGGAAGAACTTGAAGCTGGACCGCAGCTTACCTGCAACTACACATAACTTTCATACCGTTACTACCTCTTAAATGGGCAAGGAATTGCCAGCATGTAATTCTCATTAGAAATATGTAGAAAATTCAAACAAATACATAGAAATACTTCCCATAAAGTTGTCTGGGTTCATACTAGTAAAACAGATTATTTCCTTTAAAACTCATAGGGAGGATGAGGGAAGAAGCTATCTGTAACATGAAATGTCATTTGCATAGTCACAAGTAGTTTGGGTTAATTACTGTTAAGGTGTTAGACTATCCAAGTTTTAATCAACAGAGCCCTACTCTGGTGCAGATGTTGACATCTGTAAAAGTTAGTGCCATTTTACCTCCTCCAGGCTTTCTAGCACCTGGAGAAGCCACAGGAAAGGAACATGGATTCTTCTTGAAATTACTGCAACAGCTGTCAGCTCAGGAGGAGGTATATACCAACTTGCACCAGACAGCAGCATTGTACAAACCACAACTCTCTCTTCTTAAATACAGTCTTTAAGCAACACTGGGAATTGTGTAATGAGAATACAACTTACCATATAACAAAAATATCAGCATTCATTAGATGGGCATACTTAAAAGCTTTTAATTTCATCAGGTAGGTATAGACCTTGATTTGGGAATTGTTTAATTAATATGGCAGATATATCATTAACAAAGTCATATACAGTTCATGGCAACATGGTAACTTCTATATAATGGTGCCTTATCTTAGATTCTGTGTTCAGTTTTGGGCCCCTCATTACAAGACAGACATAGAGGCATTAAGAGCATGCCCAGAGAAGGGCAAGGAGGCTCGTGAGGGGTCTAGAGAGTAAGTCTTACGAGGAGTGGCTGAGGGAACTGGGGTTGTTTAGTCTGGAGAAGAGGAGGCTCAGGGGAGACCTTGTCACTCACTACAGCTACGTGAAAGGAGGTTGGAGTGAGATGGGGGTCAGTCTCTTCTTCCAAGTTAACAGTGAGAGGACAAGAGGAAATAGCCTCAAGTTGCACCAGGGGAGGTTTAGATTGGATGTCAGGAAAAATTTCTTCACTGAAAAGGTTGTTAAGCATTGGAACAGACTGCCCAGGGAGGTAGTGGAGTCACCACTCCTGGAGACATTTAAGAAACACAAATGTGGTACTTAGGGACATGTTTTAGTGGCATGTTAGTGATAGGTGGATGGTTGGACTTGATGATCTTGGAGGTCTTTTCCAACCATAATGATTCTGTGATTCAAATACCTGGAATGTAATACAGATGTTCTTTAAAACCAAAACAAAAAGTGGAAAGTATATTTATTGCATGAACTTGTTTTTATCACCTTATTCACTTGTTTGTGGGTCTATATACTTTAGGTGAAAAATAATACACAACTGAGAAAACATTCGTTTTCTCATTAGAACTCAAAAAACATAGTGGATACTACAGAAAACTGTTTGCCCTTCTCCAGTCCAATCTTGGAATGGAGTTTGAACAGACCAACAGTTTATTCCTGTTTGAAATACATTCCTGTTGAAAGGTGAGTGTCACAAACCTTCACAAAGTTATAGAATTGTAAATAAAGCAGGCAAAGCACTGCAGCCCTTCCAATGTGAAAGCCATACCACACCACGTTACAATCACAGAAAAGAACAAGTAAAAGCTTAAAATAATAGAGACGTATTCATTGGGAATTTTGTACAGCAGTATAATAATAATGATCACTTTCCCAGGTGAAATTCCCATCCATTTTTTCTGCACAGAAATAAAAGCTAATACTGACAAACTACACTGCAGTGGCAAAAAGCAAAAAAATGCAAAATAGTACCATCACCTCTGGGTTTTAATTTGCTTTTAGATAGTTACTTAAATTCTTTCCAAAGACCTAACACCCAAGTACAGTTTCATGATATAAAGAACTTTATCAACTTTGTGCTTCAGGAATATCTAGAGTAATAAAAACGGAAAAGTACTTACGTTCCCCTTAATTTCATACCAGAATGCTATGGAATAAAAACAAGCAGAGTGCAAGGTTGGAAGCTTCACTATCTATCCCACAACCACTTCAATATCTATCCCACATCCACTTCTATAACAGCATAGCTCATCATGTCTCATAACATTTAACAGAGTAATCTTCCTGTACATCAGTAAAGCAAGAACAGAATCTTCCTTGTTCTTACAATAAACTGCTGTTAGCCTCTTCCTAACTCTACAGAAAATGTTCTCTGAGCATTTCCACTGTTAAAATAACTAACCTGAACTTGAAAGCTGAAAGGTATAATACTAATGCCATATAATGACATAACTCAGAATTTGAATATTTTTTTTATACTCTTACAGGTATTCTTTAGGCTGCTTTCAATGCAAATATCCACAGCAGGATCTAAAACAGAGATGACATTGAGATGGCTCCTATTATAAAGTCTCTTTCTCCTGTGCTCCAGGGCCAAGTACTGTATCCAGAGGAATTACTTTGAAGACTAAATGCTAATACTGAAATATGATATAAAAGAGTGTGTTAGAAGATGTGTATATACAAAACTCAGAGAACACAAAACTAAATCTCATTTTTACTTTGAAGGAGATAAGTTGCACAGCCAGAGTTATTGATACAGTCTCATTTGAGCTCAAATATATCCAAGCCAAGGAGATTCTCAGGGGTTCCTGAAAGACAAAATTACTAGTACAGCTTTTAAGAATCTTCACTTCTTCCCTCCCATTTGCTTACACTTGTGAAAAACTGAAGCTCTAGTGTATAAATTAAGAAGAGATTAGAACGGGTATGTGAAAAATACACGTGAATAGAATTCAAGTGGAACAGAAGTCCAAACTGAATCCTGCTACCCAAGTTGATGTCCCCTTGGCCTGTTTCTAATTCACCTCAACACAAACACAGTTAGAATCACAACACTTACCTTGAAAATTGCAACATACCTAACTGTATTCCCACCAGAATCAGAATTACTTTGCATGATTCCACAAATCATGCAAGTGACTTGAATTACAGGCTCTGGCTTACGTGCTGTCTTGAAGACACAGTAACAAGTTTTTCTCATATTTCCAAAATTTAAGAGGGATATTAGAATATCCTATCTTCTAAATCTTACATTTACCTGTAAAACCCCTTATTCACAGATCTAACTTGTATTTTGACTGCTAGATCTTTTCTGCCATTCAGGCACACTCTGTTCCTTTAACACCTGCATTTTCGTTTAATGGTGAAGTAATCTTTCTGACCATTGTTTCATCTGCAAAGGCAAGACTTGGGCTTAACTGAAGTTAACAAAAGCTCACTTCCAGCTGCCTTTCTGTATAATGAAGTGGTTTGACCCAAGTTAGATGTTCAGGCTCCAAACACATACCAAATGAACAGATTGAGCAGGTAACGCTATGGAGGAGAGAGTCTCAAAAACCATCCAAGATGCTAACTGAAAATAGTTTAGTTGTTTAAATACATGACAAGGCCAGAAACAAACCCAGGCCATGCCTCTCCTTCTCCAAAGGTTTGAAATTGCTCGAAGAGGAATAAATTTAAAACTTCGCTTTTCCATCTGAGAAAGAAAAAAAAAAATAGTTCCAAAGCAATCCCTATCAGACTATATGTCTGAGCCTTGAGCTGTACAAGCACTAAATTTGAAGTGTTTACTTAAAAATCAGGAAGAGAAGGGAATTGAACTCACATACTTAATATGCCAAACTACTTGCTAAACCTCTAAGCTATTAGCTTTCAGCATCAGATAGTTACTAGCTCCTTCTGTACATCTGGCTTGTTTAATCTGGAGGGATTGAATCGACGTGGAAGATGACAACCTGTTTGGAAAACTACTGTAGAACTCAGTGTCAAGAAGCTCTATAATTGTAAAGCAGCCCAAGTACTGTGGCAGCCTTTAGGTGCTATCTGACTTTACAGACTTAGAAAGGCAACTTTTAAGTGACTTTAATAATCACCTCCAGTGTCTCCTAACTACCAGGTATTTTGTCTGACCCAGTAATCTAAAAGATATTCTCAGATGTTAAGAGCCTTCTCAATATGGAAGTTGATTAAATAAAGAGTCCATCTCTTTGAAAAGTATTATATACGTTTCAATAAATTTGAAAAATGTATCTATTCTGTTGAACAGATGTAGAGTACTTCAAAATCACATTTCCAGAGAAAAAAGGTCCCAGTAGATACTTCCATGGATGCAAACTAGATGCTGCATTCAATAGACTTTTCTATTTCTACTTCGCACGATATGAAATACTTTTAGAACTGTTTTGGTTCTATATATGGTACATTACTCATTCTGAGAAATAGTTAGCATAGTATTTTACAAATGAAAGAAAATAGCTGCTTGCACATAGATTTGTGATTCAAAGCCTTCATTTAAGCAATGACACCCATCCATCACAAGTATGCCATGGTGCATATACTTTTATAACAGTTTTCTACATACAATGAGAAAATCTAAATATCCAACATGTTTATAGCACATCAGGCAGTCCTCCTAGCACATCAACCTGATGCTGATGTTGGATGAGTTCCTGCTAGCACATCATCATTCCATCATTCATTAATATACGTCTGCAGCTTTCAGAAAGAGATAGATGATCTGTACTGTTGGGTGCCCAATCTGACCTCTAAATCTTCAGTGAGCATGCCTCAGTAACACAGTAATAAGCACTGATTAAGCATGTTGTTTTCTTAAAAGCACTACAGAAGCCATTTAAGGAATAAAAAGTTCTCAACTATTATATGTTTATATTAATTCATAATAGTAAAGCTGATACAGAATACT
Source organism: Bucco capensis (assembly GCA_013396975.1). Lineage (NCBI taxonomy): Eukaryota > Metazoa > Chordata > Aves > Piciformes > Bucconidae > Bucco > Bucco capensis. The sequence goes on from VWZO01017254.1 coordinate 702,726, forward strand.
GTTTCATAGACTTGCATGTTTAATAAGTTGCTACTAATTTGTTTTTCCTCCCAGCTGTTCACCATACACTTGACAGCTAAAGGCAGACCATTTCTATAATGTTATGAAATTTGACATAACCACAACTACTACTACAGCCTCTGATAAATCCAGTACATCCATGATCTAAAACTAGTAACAGACTACAAGAAAGCCATGCAGGTTTTACATATATCCACGTAAGCATCTTTTAGTTTTGAGGCACAGATAAAACATGCTTAGTCTGATCTGAATTACTGCAGTGTTCTTGTTAAAAACCACCATCTGTCAGAGATTATCCTGTTTTACACAGAGGGAACATGCATTCATTATTAATCCTACTCCTCACAGAAATGTACTCACACAAGATCAGGACTATCCATGGTGTGACAGGAGTATTAGCATTCTTAGGCAGTCTCTGGATGAAACTCAGGGTTGATCCCTTGAGTACTTCCAGCAAACGAGCTGCTTCAGGGCAGGTCACTGGCCATGGGGCAAGCCATCATCACACAAGAAGCAATAGCTGAATTCCCAGGACCTGAGTCTATTTCCATGAGCCAACATATATACTACATACAGTATAGACGTTATATTTGCAGACACAAGCACAGTGGCCCTATGCTGTTCACACATTGAAGTACACGTTCAAGTTCAAGCACGTGAATTTGGCTTCATTTAAAATCAAATACAAGAGTAAGAGCTGTCTCAGTGTTGGCCACAGTGCTTGGCACTTTGCTGAGTCATCCACGTGTGCTGAGGGAGGGAATTCATAGCTGTAAAACAGCACACCGATATGGCAGATTAATTCATCCACAATGAGAACCTGATGATGGGCAAAATGAGAAGATATAGCTCTTCATAGATCTCTTAGTGAGGTACTATGGAAAGGGACCATTCTTCCCCAAGGTATTTCCTAACCAAATATCATTGCCTAGGGAAGCTGTCAGAGATCACATTTCTGCTCTACCTATTTGGCATTGTTTGAGTGTATGGTGCCATACACTGCCTTAACACTTCATTACAACTGCGCTTGTTTCTTTGGTCAGTAGCAAACTGAACACTCAATTTTACAAACATACTTCTTGCAGGTTTTATTATTTCAATGAGAAAAAATTTAGAGAAAGACTACTGAGTAATTTTAATTTAAAAAGAAGTAAAAAAAGCAAGCCATGTGGGAGTAGCTGATGTGAGACAGTAACTGATAGTTCTAGACTGTATTTGGTGCAACGGATAACAGAACCTTTATGTTACTATGAAGAATAAAACTAAGAGAATATTCTTGATTTCCCAAACAAGAAATATGTCAGAATGTGGATGACTCTTCTGGATAAGCAGAAAATATGCTAATGTCCATGAATCTCAAAACATTGAACCATTAATGTAGTTTCTAATTTTAAGGTAATCTCTTATGTTACAATGTCTGTACCTTGCTGAGAAATGAAGAGGTTAAAAAAATCTATCTAAAACCAGAAAATACTCCACTGAAAAGCTGCCTAAAGTTGCCAAGCATGGAGGAGTAGTACTCCAGTTGGAACTCATTACAAAGACAACATAGGAGAGCTGATCCAGCTTTTTATTTACTGTAGAGGCAGAAATGACATGAACATCTTTCTATGTAGACCTAGAAAAATATGCTGGCCCTGAAGCCGAGGATCAGAACATTACCAACCCTGCCAAAATGAAATAGGTTATTTGTTTTTTTAATTTAGTGAGATTTGGCACTGATTTATGTACTTTTCCCCCCGAGAAGAGGAACTATTTATATTCTTCAGAGCACAAATCATAACTGTTAATTTTCAGTTGTGCTCCTTAAAGATATAGTGAGTTTATTATTTTGAAACAAGAGGGCCACAGATTTCAATCTGGTGAAGAGAAACAATTTTGTATAAAGCCATTTTAAGTCTCTTCTGGTAGGTAGAACTTCCAAGAGAGGAGATTTTTTCAAGTAAGCACATGTCCATGTCTCTCAGGGTCAGCAACTGTGTCAGACATAATGCAAGTCCCTTGTTGAAAGTGAAACATAGCTAAGGACTAGAGATGAGGGAAGGAAAAAAATATAGATGAAACAAAAGGGGACAAAACTAGCTGGTTAACACCAAAAAATGCCCACTCTTCCCTCCAGTCTCCCCACCAGGATATCTGAAACTGGTCATCAGGGGTAAGGGGGAAAATATCCATCAACTAACAAGCTGAGATCATTCCTTTACTTGAAAACAGGAAGAGATCTAGCCTTCCTGGTGTAAAACAACAAATGTGTCACATGCAGCACAGAATTACTACTATTTGTTCAGTAAACCTAAGAAACCATAAATAAATAACTCCAAAATCAATATAATAATTAATGCTACCTACTTTTCAAGCAAATTATTCTTAATTATCACTCTACAGTTTGCCAAGCATTTTTATGCAAGCAATTTTGAAGATATGTTGCATTTAAATATTGAGAGTCCATCATATAGTTCAAGTTCCAATTCCTCAAAAAAAACAACCCAAGAACTTTATTGTATCTATTTCTATTAAAAATCTGTCACTATATAACACCCTGAGTACAACTGCCTGTTATCAGGTATACAAAAGACAACATCTGACTTTTATGATCAATTTGTGTTTCTTGTTCATTAATAGCAAGAGCAGAATTTCCCCACAGTCCCACAACTACCTACCGTGACCTTCCCACTCCAAAACAGGGACAATGAGCACCTCTGGCATTTCTAAACCTTTATGATTTTCTTCCATAAGGCTGACCAAACAACAGCATTCAAGGATTGCAGTAGATTTGCCAGAAACTCTAAGACCAAGCTGTTTCTTTCAAATGAAACTTATATAGATTAAGTATTGCTGCACCTGAGCAATAATGTGGCATTAAATATTGACTTAGCTCCTCAATATCTAGTACTGATAAAAGTGCAGGGCGACAGGAAGACAATTTTTAAACAATCATATTTGTAAAGTATTCCCACAAAGTCTTGCTAACTTCCATATTAATTAGCAACCTTCTCATACTGCAGTAAATAAACTTGTCAGCAAATCTCTAAAAAGAGAAACAACTATTTCATAAACAGAAGTCATTCCATGAAAGTTTCCTTATCTTGTGATTACTCCCCCTGGATCATCAGTTGCAGAGGTTCTATGGTACTGTTATATTCCCTCAGTGCAAAATTTGAGCAGGTTGTGTTAACATTTAAAAAAGAAAAATCAAAACAAGAAAGGATCAGAACATTGCTTTCCTGGAGACAAACTTTCAACTATCAAATTTCTTAAAAACACCACAACTACTACTTTAAGTGCTTATCCTTTAGGTACAGCAATTCAGAAAGACCAATCACTGAGCTTCATAGAAGTGACTTTTTCTTACCAATTTGTGTAATTCTAATTAAAAGTACAGTACTTTGAAGCAGGACAGGACACTGCTTTGTAATTTTGTAATTACCTAGCTGGTTACAGTAGTTTTAGAGAAATGGCACCAGAAAATTGTTATTTTGAAAAAGATGGATAATACACACTGGAACACCGACACCCAGCACAGCTCGCTCTTTAACATTCCATCGTTTAGATGTTGTTCCTACCCTTTCAATAGCTTTGCTTCAATTATCTTTGTAACCTCAAAAATAACCCCAATATTCATGTAGCTCATTTGTGGAAGAAAATAAATGGTACAATTGTATTTTGACACGAATTTACACCATATCTCTGCAGCTCAAATCATGGTGATGTTGTATAGATGCATTTTAGAAATGCTCATAGACACAGACAGCTCCTTCAGAATGCTGTTCATAGTTACCCCTTCACAAGTCAATTCTCACAGAAACAGGCTCATCAAGCTGTTCTGTATTTCTGTCAATGCAAAAACAAGAACTGGGGAAACAGATTTCATTTGCAATCTATCTTGCAATTCAAAAATTACTTCAAAATTAAACTTTCTTGCAAAAGAATATTTGAAAAGTCATAGCTAAAATATGAAAATACCCTCTCCAATTTCATTTTTATGTACTATAAAATACAAATCAAGAATTTAAATTTAAAAAAAATCAGAGGGCATCATTCCATTAGGACTATTTGTCAATAAAGTTTCACTAAAACAGAAACAAAACTTTCCCATCACCAGAATTCTGTCCTTCAGGGAAGCTTATCTTGCACTTACTATTTTGATAAGTGAGTTATTATACGCATACAGATTGTCACTTGGTTACAGACTTATTTAATCAAGTTCCATTTGCTCATTCTTTTCATGGAATAGTAGCTATGATGTTTTTCTAAATGGCATGTCTCAAAAGCTGTCTGTCTTATTATTTAAACATTTAAAGCTCTTGAATTCTCAGCATTTTGAAATCTGGTCATTAGCCACTTATCTAGAGTGGGAATTTTAAAGGGAGCTTAAGGTAAGCTATCCACACACAACTGCAAGATGTACATCTAAGCTCTCTGTAGGAAATTTTAGGAAAACAAAAAGAAAACAACAAAACCAACCAAACAAAAACCCCTGCAAAACAAAACGAACAATCAAAACAACAACAAAAAGTGTACACCATGGAGTTTACCTCTGAAAATATGTAACCTAACCTGCAGCCCCCAAAGCATACTTATTTCTCATTCGTTATAACAAAGTCATAGAAGCACCACCTGTGCCAAACACACATTATGTGACCTTGTCTTCTGCCATTATTAAACCTCAGCAGCTGCTTTGATTTTACCAGTGTCCATTTTTCAGGGTCAGAGATATATTCCTTCTTATATACTGGGAACATAAACTTAACCTCGCTCCAGAAGGTATTTTTCCGTACCTATCAATACAAAAATATATAATGTAATCAAATGTCTCTTTACCCATTCCTTCCACTAAACAGCCTCCGTATAATGGCAACAAAGAAACCTGTAAATATCCCTTAATAAAAGTAACTGACAGCTCCCTTTTGGAAGGAAAATTCCCACTTTCATACTGGAAATAATGGAAAAACAACAGTTTAATTTTTTGTTTTGTTAAATTAGAACACATTTGTAGATCTGATTCCAGGTGATAACTGAGAGACTGTAATGGATTTGGGGTTTTAGTCTCTTAAGTATTCCTTTTGTCTTTTTCGTTCTCTGAAGACATAACCATATTCAGATTTCAATTCAAAGCACAGCTGTAGCTTATAGTACATAAAGATGTCTCCGAAGCACAAAGTACTGAATCAGAGAAAGGAAAGCACATCCCATCCTACAGCAGTGACATGAGTTATTTGCATAGTTGCCACAAAAGTAATAATTACACTGTAACTCAATAGGAACAATGGTAATTTCACAGTAGCTCATGTTGTTGTTATCACCCTATATCCTGATAACTGTGAAATTAATTTGTGGCACCACTGTATGTGTCAGCTTTAAGCTGTTCCCTAGGTAACATTACGCTACCATAGAGAAGGAATGCTTGGCAGTAAAATGGGTAGCAGCAGATTGATTATACAAAAAGAATCTTTCCTCTACATACAAATAACTTGGCAATCAGAAAAGATGAGAGTAAAAACCTCCCCGCTGCCTTCCTTTAAAGAAAAAAAATTAGAGTTAATGGTATTAACTGATCATCATCCATACACTGGAAGAATGCAAAGGTAAAACAAAATGAGCAAATGACCAGGTTATATTTAGTGCCACGAAAGCAGCCAAGATGCAGCAGAAAAACGCTGAAAAATTTTTTCCTTCCTCTAGTCATTTCCCATGTTTATCATTAAACAGCAATTTTAAATATAAAAGAAACTACATAGCACTAAGACATATTTAGAAAGGCAACAACAGTGTAGGTTATGCTTTCACTTCATCTGAGAGGAACAGTCCTTTCACCTCCTGAATATTCAATATTATTTTGCAATATAACTACTGCCAAGAAGGAGTTCTGCACTAAATATAGAGGGGCCTACTCTGCCACACAAGACATGAAAATGCTTACAAATTTATTGGTGAAAATTCAGTGCCATAATTCAAGGTCTGGAAAAATATTAAATAATGAAATTTAAGGTGGGAATTTATTACTGATTGGTAACAATAAACAAAACAGAGTTTAAACTTTCCAGCCATTCTGTTTGGTACATTAGTAGGTATGAGGCTTTAGATTAAAGAAAGATGATATTTATTTTTATAGAATTTGGATATTTCTTTCACTTTTAATTCAGGCCTGTTTACATATCATTAGAAACATACTGTAATGTCTTGTTCTCTCACTGTATGTTTGTCTGTGAGGAAACAGGTGGAAAAAAAAATCCCAGCATGTTACACATACAGACTCAGTGGTTCAGCCGGAGTTTTGTTACTGATAAAGCAGCACCATCTTGGTGTCCACACCAGTCATCAAAGCAAACCAAGGTGTTGAGCAGATACTCAGATCCAGGCTATCCAGGGACAAGCATGTTTTCTCGCTGAATAGTTTTGATCTTTATCTCTGACTGATCATCGTTTTGTGATTGCTGTCCCCAAAACTCCTGACAGTTAATGTTCAAATATGTGGCTTTTATTCCCAATCCAAAATAAAGCTTTCAGAGCTCTGAAAGCAGCTGTAGGAGTCTGAAGCCAGCTTGGACAGTCCCAAATATGTATTCTTCATTAAATATTAGTATGTACTATGCCAAATTATGTCACTGCTGAGAGGAAAATTTTGACCATCCTATACTCAATTATTCTTCAGAAAAGCACTCTGATCATTGCCACTATCAACCCAGGAATTCAACCTATTTCCTTCACCAAATCAGCACATACCCTCACCCACTCAACATTCACTCTTTCTTCCCCTCCCCATTGTGTGAGCCAATTCTGATGCACAAGGATACTTACATGCAGACAACTTGCACAAAACACCTTTGCAGTCAGGAAGCTCACTATAATAACTGCATGGAGAATTTGCTGGTGCTCTTGATGCTGGTAGGAACCTTCCATTTGCTGGATAAATGCCGCCAAAGGTGTTCAGAAATGCTTCAAGAAGGTGTGTGTATGTATGTACTGAACTAAGAAACTTCAGAAAGCTTTAGATACTAGTAGCAATTACTGGGTTTACTGTAAGCCCAAACTTACTACCACAGAGAAAATGTCTGTGACCAAGTGCCGTCAGATACTCTTTTTAGAAGGCTGACTGAAAAATGAGTAATGGGGATTAAAAAAAAAAAAATGCATGAGATGGGGAATTTTACCTTTATAATCATTAAATCAAACCAGATAAATACAGGTGGCATTTTACCTATGACAGCATATAATAAATTGCTTGAAAAATAACTGATGTACTCTCAGATATGTGGTTCACAAATAGAAATCATAACTTTGTTTTTCATGTGTTCTGGTAACCTCTGTACCTAGACTGCTAATGAGTCTGAAAATTAAATCCTTAATTTTGAACTATTTGCTAATACTCCATAAGTGATAGCTGCTCCTCAACACATTTGAAACATGCTGAGATACACCATTGAACAGTTTATAAAAGCCACTCCCATGCTATTTTAAATGCATATATTTTGCTGACAACTGTTCAAAACAGTAAAGAAGATTAGAGTGTCTTGAAGACAGTCTTTGTAAGTGGACTGCCACAGTACAGCAGTGATGTCTACTGACTTGGGGTATGGCTTTAAAGCGATGTGAAAATTAATCAAAAATGCAACCAACTGGAAAAGCAAATCCCATCCTATCTCCCAGTTCTCACTACCAAAAACGTTGCCTTACCCTCTCTGGTTTCTCCCAACTACCAAACTACTGGTAAGTTACTAGCTGTCTGAGCTTCTAAAAGAAATGAGACGGTCTGCTGATATTAGACATTTATTTTCATTTTAGATCTTATTTTAAATGTATTTTTTTGCAAAAAACAGGACTTCTTTGGAGGAAATACTTACATCATTTGACCAAATTAATGGAGCAGCTCTTTTCAATTTCATAAGATTCAGCAGGGTCTTGGAAAAAGAATGGACATGATCTCTAACCATACAGAAGTTATATTTGATTATTAAAACAACAATACTGTAAATGTAGCATCTACAGAGAAGCTTGTTCAAATATCTCCAGAATACCATAATGTCTCAAAATTAAGATACAAAATCCTTGCAATAAAATGACATCAAACACATTTCACCGACATTCAGCAAGAGTTATTAGCCATCATGCAAAGTCTTAGAATAACTTCCATTGCAGTCCTAGCCAACAGTAAGCTTGATGCATTTGGAAGAATGCCACATTTCCCACTGTGCTAAACTTACTGAAACAAATAGGAAAGCAGCATTGCTGTGTTGCATCCCTGCTTTACTATTGTGTAATTGGACCACGCTACAGGAACACTTTATATTACAAACGTTGAGTTACCATTATCAACTTGTGGCTTCACAGTGTCAGCACAAAAGGAATGAATTCTTGTCTTAAATCAAGAATTAAGCATGACAGAAAATATTACGATAAGTTGCATTTCAAAGCTCTGTTTGCAATTACAGTTTTAAGACAAAATAAACTGTACATGTTATGATGGCATTGTTACACTAGCAGGAGAAAGAATGTTTAGCGACATTAGCAAAAGATTACCTCTAAATAGGAAAGGGCTGAGTTAAGAATAAAAGTTGATTACAGATGCAGAGAGTATAAGGAGATAGTTTTACACTGATGGAAACACATCTAATTCAATTAGGAAAGAGAGCAAAATATTTATGCTGTATAGCCCTTGATGGTTAAATGCCTTCCTGTATTAGAAAATGAGAATCAGGGATTTTATCTGCAACTGGGTGAACAACTGTCCTCTCCCCTCTGCTGGGCTATTAACCAACCCTTCCTCATGATCCTGGTAGCAGAAGAATTTAACTGTAGAATGGCTACATCTCTAATAGCAGAAGATACCTAGAATGACTGTATCTATGTGAGTGGTATGGTCCAGCAGTAGGGAGTCTACAGCAACACAGTTGGCATTAAGACCCAAAATAACCTTTCATGAAATGGATGTAATGTTTATTTCAGTCATGTTTTAACCTAGTCCTGTAGGCTCGAGCAACTGACATGGACATCCACGTCCCTGCAGCTTCTGCGTCACAGCTGCCTACGCTGGCTGTCTTAGAGACAGCAGAGGAGCACTCACTTGCCAGGAGCAGGACTCACAGCAGCACATCTCCCTGCCTGGGCACACGCTGCCCAACTGTCCCTGCATAAACATCTACTCAGTCAGTGAGGATGACACAGAGGCTCCCCGCAGGTAGGCCACGACTAAAGGTACGACTCTACATAGGAGCCATTTCGTCGTCGTGGCTAGGCTTCGTGAACGAAGATCCAGGGAGNTTTAAGCTTGTCTGTATCTACCTCCTCTCCAAAAAAAGCCAAAAAGTTACAGCAGGTGCTCATAACATTCAACCAGCCTTCAAGAAATGGGACTCTCAACTCTGGTTTGGCTACTGCAGCCACATGGCTATATGTACTAGGGCTTAGCCATGCTGTCACAGCTCTCTTTAGTGAAAAACAATCAATAGAGCCAGAATCTCTCTTAAATACATAACAATTCCTATGTAAGTATTTTCACATCCCTGTATAGTACTTAAATTATATGGAGAACAATTCCCACACCAATTAATGATTTCATCTAAGAAGAAATCACAGAAGAATGTGATTCAGGACAGAAAAGGGTTTACACCATGGGCAGTTGCCATGCAATCGGCAACAGGAAGACTGAGGTGTGGACACTGTGAAGTATAGCTCAACATCTAACAGTCAGCCATGAGCTAAGCCAGATGCTATAGGGCCCTCAGAACAGCATTTTTCAGTAGAAAAAACACAGACAACCAGGAAGAACTGCTCAAGGAACCTATATACATGCCAGGTAGGGCAAACAAGAAACTGTGAAAAAAATTAAAAATATATCTTTTTCTATAATAAAAATACTCCTCAAAGTGTGTTTTCTTGCTCTTTTGTAATACTTTCAGATACTGACCAAAACTGTATTTCTTTTTTATGTATATTACCAAATACAAAGTGCTTGGTTAATAATAATACTGATAAATACGGAAAAATCTTCAGTAGGTAAAACAGCAGTAACAGAAGTATTAGCAATATTATACAGTACCATTAAACACTACTATTGAATAGTAGTAATAAAAGTATTTATAAATATACTAAATCACTTAAATAAATATATTCAATATAATATTGTACTTTTTAAAGTACAGTAGTAGTAGAAATATTGAATACTATTGATAAATAGTGGTAAAAAAGTAATAGTACTATTTTAAAATATTTCACAAACCCTACCACTTCTTAAAGATTGTGTTTTAATGGTATCAGATCATAAATCAATGTATTTCCTAAGTAGTCCAATGGAAATCACATTATAATTCTTCCCATTAAATTGTTTCACATGCAGGTCCATTATAAGAACTCATTTGAATGGGTTCAAATATTATGGTGATATTTGGAACTGCTCAGGGTTTCTTTTACAGAACAAAAAAATACAAAAAAACCTTGAAGTTCAATATTGGACCATGCCAGAACTAAATACTCCAGATTGGTTAACAAGCTAAATACACTCAAACTGAAATATACTGCTTCACAGAGTCTTGTCACCGCCAATATTCTCTGCACATTACAAAGCACATCCTAAACAAGCAGTACTGGGCATTCAAGACAGCAGGAGATGCTGCTCAAGAATATTCAGTTTGTTCCTTGATTCTCTATGACACCTCTTATATTTGTCTCACTCTGTAAGCAGCTTCCTCTGTACAAATCTTAACACTTCTCACTCCTAGGGGTGCTAATTTAGTACCCTTGCCTTAGCTGCTAGCAGTGAAAGTCTCTGGGTGATGTTAGGTCCTGAAAGACCTAGAGTGGTCTAGGGCTTACCTGGCTGCCTATCAACTTTCCAACAGCCAGCTCCAATAAAAGAGATTCTCCTAAAAAAAAAATGTGTGTTCCTTAGAAATGAGGATGGAAAAATTGTTTTGGCAAAGTTTTATAACTAAATGTGTAGTACTGATGCTAGTTTATCTTCTTAACTATTTTATTGAAAAAATCCAATACACTTTAGAGTCTTATTTTCAATAAACAAGTTGATTCCATTGGAACATTAAACTTACATGATCTTTTCTTGCTCTCCCAAACAGCCTTAAGTAAATAAACAGGGTTTAAATTCAGAAGTCTACAGGGGAAGAGCAGATTAATTCTGATAGAACTTAAATATCCTGGGGCACAGTTAGATACACGGTTTAATCTTTGAAACACTCTCACCCCAATATACAAAATTTTCTATAAAAATGCATGCTCTTACAGATTGCTCTTACATCCAGAACCACAACAACCAGTATAATATGAAGTTAGGACTCTTGAGAAGTAGCAAAAAAAAAAATGTAAGCTTAACTACTGATATTCATTATAACCAAAGGGTTCTAAACACACTACAATCAGAAAAGCTAACAATGATTTGGCCACAATGAACATACAATGCAAAGATGCAAACTACCTAATTAAGCAGTTTTGAATGAAGACTGTATTTTGTCCTCAATCCCCTAGCTTTGCTCTGTATCCTGAACTCCAAGGAGAATGTACTTAGAGATGCCCATAGCAATACAAAGCCCATTGACATCAAAGGGCACCGCAAAGGAGGGAAGAAAGGTTACACTTTTTGAGAACTAGAGTAAATGCCTGGAAAAAAAATAAGTGCAAATATATTTAAAATAGCATTTGTAAAGACAGGCTGGTTTCTGACTCTACACAAAAGAAGTTACTGTAGAAAATAGGGTTTCTTGAATACGTGCAGAATGTGGTACTTTCAATAGGCTGGCTACAGTGCAGATTAAATTCATGGCTTACAAATAAAACAGCATGAACTTCAACAGCTTGAACTGAAACATCTTACTCCTTTGCCAAATCTGCAACACACCCAGCTTCTTCATACATCCCCGACTTTTGTCATGGTCTAAAATGGTATAAGCCACCTTCTAACTAAACCATCCAAAGCTCTGGAACATAAAAATCAAATATCAGTAATCTGCAGAAAGTCATAGCTCATAGCAAACTTCCTTCAAATTTTTTTTAATTATTTAAACAAACCAAATTATTTTCCAAAGTGTATAGGTTGATAAAACTAAGGTATTCATAAGCCTTGTAGTCTATATTGCATGTATTGTCTCTAGCAATCCAGAGCATTTTTTCCTGATTGTCGAAAGTAGGAAAGAAAAAAATTCAGAAGTATTTTAAAACCTTGCATTTTAAAAAGTAACGGATGGGAAACCCAGAGAGTGAACTCAAGATTCTGTGATTTCCTACTCTAACAGTTTGCAGACAAGCGGCTATTAGTCACTAAAAGGTATAACGCTGCACCCACTGCGTGCCATCTTTGGAGTCTTTGTGGTAAGCCATCTGCCACAGTGGTTTTCAAAAATCTTTCACCACCACCATCAGACAACATCTCCTGCAGTTTGCTAAAAGGCAAAATTTTGACTGTTATCCAAATCTTTTCTTTAAATCATAAAACTAAATGGTTCAAAAGCAAAAACAGCCTCCCCTTCCTTGAATTGACAGAAAAGCACTTTTTGTTTTCTCCTCTCCCCTCTGAAATATTTTTGGGGAATGGTATACATTATTACTGCAACAATACGTTTACCATACACAGAACAGACCTGAAGCATCCTTCAGTCACTGAACAAGAAAGACTATAAAAACCCATAGTAACTGTAATGCCATTTCCATACCCATGAACTTCATTTTGTTATTTTGCTATTTTATCTACTTCTTGCTATTTTGCTAACAATGCTTTTGCTCTGCATCCATGTATTGTTTATACACACTACAAGGCATAATTCAGTCCTCTGAAGCAAAGTAACTGTGAACCTATATTGCCAGTCAGAATCACAAAAAAAAAAAATAATTAAAAAGTCAACATCCTTTTACCAGTTCTGCCAGTTGTGAAAATAACTGATGCACAACTCCAGGTCAGTTGAAGTTGCACTTGTTAAGTCTATGGTAGCTAGGTGACTAAAGGAACATTCAAAGGAAAACAATCTAACTGAACTTGACCCCCTCTCCTGTAATACCCATAGAAACAAGCGTATCCTGTCTATATCACTAGATCTAAAATAAATTACAATTCATAAATGAAAATGAGAAATTATATATGATATTTTGAACACTGTATGTGCAAGAATCAGCTAAAATAAACTTTGAATTCTAATCAACCATCAAAATTCCCAGCCAAGGTATTATGAAGTTGGTATTCAACAGAACAGGCCATCTGACAAATTCAAAACAAGACACTTCATAGTTTTCATGATTGATATTTTAAAAATATATGAAGCAATGCAATCACATTCTAAAGTGCAGAAGTTCATTAGTATAAATTACATTATCACTAGTTCAGAGAATCACAGAATCATTAAGGTTGGAAGAGACCTCTAAGATCATCAAGTTCAGCCATACCTATCACTAACACACCATTAAACCATGTGCCTAAGTAGAACATCTATACCTTTCTTCAACACCTCCAAGGATGGTAACTCCACTATCTCCCTGGACAGTCTGTTACAATGCTTAACAACCTTTTCAGTGAAGAAATTTGTCCTGACATCCAATCTAAACCTCCCCTGGTGCAACTTGAGGCCATTTCCTCTTGTCCTCTCACTGTTAACCTGGAAGAAGAGACTGATCCCCATTTCACTCCAACCTCCTTTCAGATAGCTGTAGAGAATGACAAGGCCTCCTCTGAGCCTCCCCTTCTCCAGACTAAACAATCCCAGTTCCCTCAGCCACTCCTCATAAGGCTTACTCTCTAGACCCCTCACTAGCCTCCTTGCCATTTTCTGGACACACACTAATGCCTCTATACCTGTCTTGTAATGAGGAGCCCAAAACTGAACACAATATTCTAGGTGTGGCTTCACCAGCACAGAGTACAGCAGGATGATCGCTTCCCTAGTTCTACTGATCCACACTATTTTTGATACAGACCAAGATGTTGTTACTTTCTTGGCCACCTGAACACACTGCTGGCTCATGTACAGTTGACAATCAACCAGCACCCCCAGGTCCTTCTCTGCCAGGCAGCAATGCAACCACTCTTCCCTAAGCCAATAGCATTACATGGGGTTCTTGTATCCCAAGTGTAGGACCTGGCACTAGGCCTTGTTGAAGTTTATCCCATTGGCCTCAGCCCACCAATTCAGCCTATCCAGGTCCCTCTGCAGTGCCTCCCTACCCTCAAGCACTCCCTCTTATCTTGGCATCATCTGCAAACTTACTAGGGTGCACTCAATCCACTCAACCAGATCACTGATGAAGACATTGAACAGAGCCAGCCCCAGCACTGAGCACTGAGGAACACCACTGGTGACCAGCTGCCACCTGGAATGAACTCCATTCACCACTATTCTCTGGGCCCATCCCTCCAGCCAGTTCCTTACCCAGCAAGGAGTAAACCTCTCTAAACCACGTGCTTCCAGCTTCTCCAGAAGAATGTGGTGGGAGACAGTGTCAAAGGCCTTACTAAAATCCAAGTAACTCACATCATCTGTGTGCCCACAAGTAGGATCTACTGCTTGGTCCACAAGAACTTCACTGTGTTATACCTGTGACTTGAAACAAAGGACTTGTCAACTATCAGACCTTTTTTTAATTGCAAAATCAAGTGCTTTAAGTCTCCATGTAAATGAAAGACAACCCAATTTCCAGTAACTATCACAAAAATAATTACATTAATGCCACAGGTTCCTATACAACTTGGTATAACAGCTCTGCACAATGCCTGCATGTAGAGAAAATTTATTCCATTACAGCAAGATCTAACCAATGCATCCCAGGTACTGCTAGGCCCCCACAGCATAGCTAGTGGTTGACTTAGGAGTTAATTATCCAACAAAGAACAGGGTAAAATTGGATGAACACAGAACCTTGCTAATACCTCTAAACAGGTTCTACCACCTAAGCAGCTTGTTCAGTTATACCAATCCTTACACAGAGCTGTCTTGTTTGGTCATGCAAATGATGTTGACAATCTATTTGATCAGTAATGTACACTAAGGATGACAATGAAGTTCTGATTTCAAAATGGTACTCAAACCAAAATTAAATTCATTTCTATTAGCCACACAGGTCTTTACTAAGGAGGTATACTAAAACTTCAAGTGCTTCTAATATTCTGCATGTATTCTTATGCAAGACAGACTGTAACTAGCAATACTAACATTCTGCAGCATCTACTTATTTCCATATGCTATTAATAACATGGTAGGTTTATAAAATTGTTAAGATACATATATAGGAAAGAAATTTTAAAGGGAGCATGATCTATTCCCTAAGTTACACAGTTTTGTGTGTTGCTTTGTCTTCAGAGTGAGAACATCTCTACGTGGGTTTGCTTTTGTTTTGGGTTTTTTGTGTTTGTTTTTTGTTTTGCTATGGTTTAAGGAATATCTCTATGGCAAATATAGTCTAAATAAAGGCCTAAATGCATAAGCCTATATACCAAAATGTTTTTCCTAATTAGTATGTCCTCTGGGGTGAGGGTGCATTGATGGTTGAGAGCAACACGTGCTGATCACCCGAGAAGGCATAATGTTGTTGCACTTTGGAAGCAGCACATTTTTGTTAAATACATATGAAGCAATTACTTATTTCTCCCCTAAAAACATGCCCCAAGCTGCATTCAAATGATTGCATTAGAGAGAAATCTAAAGCTAGAACGAAGTGGTAGAGAAATTTGAACTTACTCCCTCAGTCCCAAATAAGCATACAAATCATACAGCGAGTGGCTACTGTGGATCACTGGACTTCATCTCAAAGTCTTCCACCTCCCCAGAACATTAAGCATTTCTTTGAATAGATGATCTTTGAAACCTGGATCAGGAACCCAGAAGGAATTATCTTTACTCCTCCTCATTCATTTTCCCTTTAACTGAGACTGGTGCCATCTCTCAGATCTGCTTAAGAACAATACAGGAAAGCAGGCATACTTTTAACATGACATTTTTCATTGTTCTTATTTTTCTTATATTTCATGTCTGCATTTTGCTAACTCTACAGCTCCATGATGCTGCTTCTCAAACTGAGAAACCCAAGTTGCCTGACTTAGAACCAGAATACGAAACTGTATTTGCCACATCTCAGGCCAGACTAGTTTGTGCTGCAGACTTGTTCGTATGTTTTTAAATCCCTAACTTTTACTCTGCAACCAAATGAGCACTTGTAAAATCATGGTACTTCTTACAGTGCAATTTTCTTGGGTTTTGCCCAGCCATAGAAACTATTTGTCAAATAAATCTGAGAGTCTAGACCACATTAAAGAAGTTTGATTATTACTAAACCCATCTTATACAGTTGTCAAGACAACAGTAAATATCATCATTAACACAAAATGTAAGAAGCTTCACTCCCATGTTCACATCATCCAAAACTATGTGCAAATATGTGAATGCAAAAAAAACCAAACCCAAATGAAGTTTGGTGTCTTTTTATACTGATCCAAACAGACAAGCAAACTTTTTCTTTCCCATTTCAAAGTACAAATCAACATGTTTAAATCTTCCTTTACTAACAAGAAATCTATACAAAAATACTCAGCTTTAATTTTCAGAACCACTGAATGGTAGGGTTTGGAAGGAACCTCTGGAGATCATCTAGTCCAAGCCCAATGCCAAAGCATGTTCCCCTAGAGCAGGTTGCACAGGGTAACATCCAGGGAGGTTTTGAAAGTCTCCAGAGAAAGAGACTCCACAAAATACTGGGGTGGTCGATAGTCCAAAGGGTTGGGCTGCTGTTCAGAAGGACCTCAAAACGCTGTATAAATGAGCCTATGGAAACCTCATGAAGTTAGGAGGAGAGGAGAAAAAAAACAAAAAACAAAACACAACCACCAAAAAAGTGAAGTCTCCATCCTTGGAGAGATACAAAACCTGGCTGGACACAGCACTAAGCAATCTGGTCTACTTAACTCTGCTTTGAGCGGGAAAGCTGGTCTGTATCATTGATCTCAGAGTGGTATGCAAGACAATCCACCTGGATGCTGAAAGATAGTATTTTTTTCTACAGTTAAATAATTTTTAAAAAGTAGTTTCTTTCATCTTTATCTCATTTTTTTTTTAATTTCTGTTCTTTTGTGTGTTTTGTAACACAGGTAATATATTAGTACAGTGGTATATGCACATAATTTATAAAGAAATAAGCATACACATAACTGGGGGTGCGTACACAAAAACATTTCATTGGTGCCCAATAAAAGTTTGAAGACTGCTAGTCTAGATCATCTTTAGTCCCTTTCAACTTCAGCAAATCTGTGACTCTCTCTCAATAGATCTGTTGTCTCTTGACAACAGGTGTGGGTACACAATCACAGAATATTCATGGTTGGAAAGGACCTCTCAGATCACTGAAAAAAAACACACAACCCAACAAAAAAACAACAACAAAACCCCAAACAAAAAACAATCACACCCACCCCTACCTACATGCCTGCCACTAGAGCTTGTCCTGGGGCACCATGTCTATACTTTTCTTAAATAGCTTCAGGCATGGTGACTCCCTGGGAAGGCTGTTGCATTGCCTCACCACTCTTTCTGTAAAGAATTTCTTCCTAATATCCAATCTAAACCTCCCCTGTTGCAACTTCAGACCAATCCCTTCCTGCCACCTGATGATGCTGGTTATTTCTGAAATTAGTCCTTCACCTTGCTAAACCCAGTAACTCCCTAAACCGTATCTTCTTCTAAATTGATATCAATAATGGGGTTTGAATTGCTTCCACACTTCCACTAGAAGTTACTTTACAGCTGTGTGTGTGTGTCTGTGTGTGTGTTCATTGTGGTGGGTTTTATTGTTTCTAATACTCCTCAAGGCTAGTATACTCTGCTTTCCCAGAGGAATGGTTCCTGCAGCCATTCATATTCTGTTTTTTCCACTTATTGAAAGACTACCAGGGTGAGCATACAGTTAACTATACCATCTCCTCCTCCTCCTCCAATACTTCTCTCCTTGTAAAGGCCACATCTATCTAAAATCTCCTTTAAACTTCTAGGTGAAGCTTTACTGAGGATTAGGGTCCAGACTTTTTACAGTGACTATACACCAAGAACAAGTTGAGCCCTGTTTAACAAAAGCTTAATACTTGTAATTATGCAATCTAACATTAAAGGTATATATCTATGCTATTTTTCTGCCAAGTTACTACATAAAATACCCAGTTAAATTATCATATACATGTTCAAGGTATGTAAAGCAGTAGTTAATAGCTTGTCCATTTATAAGCCTCAATTCAAAAAACTAATGTATTTTTATTGTTTACTTAAGCTTTGCAGTTGCATTAAAATATAATAATAAACCATTTGGAGTACATTAACAAAATAAGCAAAACATTAACTCAAATGAACACTAAGATTTTATGTGCAATCCTAAGTAAACCAAATTCTTACAATACCACTTTTTATACACTTGAGTAATGGCAAACTACTATCAGCTCATTATCTCATTCAAGATCTAAAATAATATGTAAAGTAGAACTAGAGAAAGTTCATATGCTTTATGATCATTTCAAAACCCTTCAGAAAGTTGATTTTGCAGACATCTATATATGTAAACAAGCAAGATGATTCTCATGTAATACTTAATTTGAATACCATTCAGTTTCTGAAGAGCTGGAAAAAGAACAAGACCCTTCTTGGATATTAGTGTTTATTTATGCAGAGTACAATGATGTTCATAGACTAGAAATGTGCTGAAACCCACGTTAAACCGCCCATTTTTCTCAAACAGTTAAAAACGGAAGGTCTTGTTCCAAACAGTAGCACTGGGGAAAAATGTTCATTGTATCTCTCATCTGGCAGACCACCAGTACCACTCTGGGAAATCAGAGAGGATTTGGGCAGACTGCCCACTCAACTTAAGGCTCATCTGAGATCCACATACATTCGCTTAGCTATCCAACTATGATTTTTTGTTGTTTTTGTTGTTTTCATGCCCATATGATTTTAGTGCCTTTGTGCAATGCGCAACCCTCTCCACATGCCTCCCCTTCCAAAATGGGGCAGGTATCTCACAATACTGAGGCCAGCAAATCTACATCCTCCCATGCCTGATCCAATGCCCACTATTGCTATGGGAAAGCAAAGCAAACTTTCATCTGTCAAAATGCACTATTTGATTTACACATGCTAAGATAATCTTGAGATTCCAAGACAAAAAATGCAGCCAGCAAAGATACGGAGTGACTATGTAGCAGCTGAAAGAACCACACAGCTTAAAACAAAAGTCTTTTACACACATTTAGAAAATACGTACACCTATATGCATATCTCTCTGAATTAACATTTTGCATCTTTTATGCATTACTCAAGTATATTACAAAAAACATACAACAGTCAATTTAGTAAGTCACGTATTTTCTTACTTACGTAAAAACAACTGAAAAACAACCATATAATGTTGACTGCAATTAAGAGAATTCTAGCACTGCACAATATCTGTCACACTTCACAATCAATAACTATTTCTCAGAATAGCTTGTACACTAGCAGAAATAGCCAGGATAGAAATTTATGAGGTAGTAAAGCGCTTTTTATTGTATGCACTGCATAGGATCATGAGAATCTTCTACACAGTCCTTGTAACAGAAACATGACCTTTGAAACGCCAAAGCTCCTTTTTCTAGCAAATGTTTATCACCAAAGAGCTGTCAGCTCCCAAGTTTTTAAAAGATTAACTCTGCTGAGTCATGTATCACAAAACGCCACAAACCAAACCATGAAATGTTGTTACAGAAGAACAGCAACTTGAAATCCAATTTGTTGAAGATACTAAAAGTAGCTTCATACACCAAAAGTTTCCCAAATCTTTAATTTAAATCGCTTTCCATTTACCGGCACTACATGAAAGAGATGTACACACATGACTGACTACATAGGGAGAAACCCCTAAATGTATGAAGCAAAGCAAGAAAAAAGCCAGAGATCACAATCAGAAAGGTGAATGTCATTATTTTTACAGTTATTTGCAACACTAGCAGTTGAAATCTTCAGAAAGGAAATATGATTTGAGTGTATTAAGAAAGGCTTCAAGAGGGGCAGGCTGCAGGTTAGAATACCTTCACAAACACTTCTTCATAGCAGTGTACATGAGACAGCATCATGAACATAAAGTCAGTCATGCAAATAAAGTCACTCACAAACATCCATAAATTTAAAGGGATTATGAATGCAATCAAAGCAAATGGCTGTAATTAGTTTTTCAAGACGGCTCTTAATATTTCGTTGCTTTTCTTACTTTTTACTGCCCTAGTACAAATCTAAGAAGTTACTCTGATATCAGGCAAGTGAAATCAAGTACTATGTTTGCATCGTTATATTTTACTACCCAATTTTCAAAACCTTTAAAAGTATGGGTTATTATAATTCTCTGATCCACAGATAATACCATAATTAATGTCTTCCTGATTATTCAGTTACTTTAGAAAATCTGTCTTTGATTCCACTACCTTTCAGCATAGAAATCATTCCCTTTTCCAGGTACTATAGCTGACAAGTTTCTTTGCAGCCCTGTACCCAGACACTCTACAGTGCAAGTAAAAGTGACAAAAGATTCCTGAACTGTCTGTACACGTACTCTAATATGCATTAAATGCAATTCTGTTAAGATATTAAGCAAAATATACACTTCTACAATTTATGAAGGACCAGATAGATTTTAACATTCCATTAGCAAATCCAAAATCATATAAATTTGGTGATAAAATATTCAAAGTAACAGGAACTACATACATAAAAGTCAAATCCAATTTAAAAGCAAATACAGGTTTGTTCAAACACCATTGTACAATTGCTTTAACACTTACAGAATTTAGATGAACAATATTTTCATTCACTCACAGTTTAGTATAAATATAAAGCAAGGCACCCCTTAAGCATTTTAAATAACAAATTAAACATTTACGTTTTTTACTGTGCAGTCAGGCTTAACATTTATGCAGCTTCAAAACCAAAGTACAGCCTCAAGGGAAGCCTCTCCACTGACAAATTAATACCTTAGAGAATAGAGCTGAATGGTGGCAATGAACTCATTTGTTCCCCCAATAATGAAGAATGACTCTTTCTTTACCACATCTGTGACTGTTGCTATGGTGACCCAGACTTACCTCATTGCTTCTCGAAGTGCTCCTCGCTCACTAAGAGTCGTGTGCTTGATGTCATCAAAATTATTTTCTAGTTTCTCACAGTTCTGCAACAAACAGGCAAATCCATGTAAGGCTCTTGAACAGTATATTGTACATGTATTAACATTATTCAACATAATGCAAACAAAATTGATTTATACTATGCAACCTCAAATTATGCATTCTGTTTTAATTACACAGGAGTCATTAAAAAGACATTGAGAACTCAGAAACAAAGTAAACATGCATCTTATTATATGGTTGTCATGGAAATTATCTTGTAAATGTTCCATAATGAAATGTATAGAATTTTTACTTCTTTCTTCTTTGAAATTTTTTTCCTTTATCAGTAAGCAAGGCTACAAGGATACTATACATAGAGATGAGAACTGAAAAGCTAATGTGGATTTTAGAATTATAATAAAAGTTATAAATTATGTTCCAATGAAACAGGCAGTATTGTTGGCACAAATCAATCATATTTAATTCATATTGTACTTAATTTTTAAAAACATGACAGAAACTGAAAATATTAGTTTTTTATAGACACCTCAACCACTTAATTTTTTTCCAGATTAGAGCTCACCAGTATTTCTAAAAGTAATAAGATGCCAACAATTTTGTGACAATAAATGAAATAAAGCTTGGGTTTTTTCTTTAATTATTATTAAAAGTGTGACTGGTTCCATTAATTCACAGTGCTGATCCTTTTCTTCTGCTCCTTTGCAAGTAAAATTGATTCAGAAGATGGTGGGGAGTACAGAAACTCGTATTTGTGCAATGTGAGTGTGAAAATACCAGCAAACAAGAATTCTCCAGTTATCTGCATCATCCGTAGTATTTTTATTCTCTTGAGACTTCTTCAGTACAGGAGACTTTTAGGTTACCCCTATTCTCTGCAGTACCTTTCTCCAATACCAAAACTTACCTCTGGGAGGCATAATTTTGCCATACGGGTGTAAAAGAAACAAGTTGCAAGATAACAGTTACTATTGCTAAAAAGCCTTGAAGGCAGGACTGTCACCCTCTTTATGCAGCAGCTCTAAAGAAAATATGCACACTACTATTTGGTCATATTGCTTTCACAGTTTTTTAATATCTGAATTAATTTTCAAGTCCACATCTTAAAGATAACTACAATAAAAGTTATCTATTGTTATTTCTTTTGTGCATTGATTCTTTATTTTTATAATTATATTCAATTTGTGGCTAGAAAAGCATTACGGGAAAGGATAGCAAGATACTTTAGCTTGTCCAATTAACACTTAAACTATCAATATTTTTAAGTAAGAGTACAGACTTTTACAATACTTTTAATTCTTCAACAATACATTTTTGAGCAGGAGAAATGAACGTTTGAAACGTTTTCAATCTTTTCTCTCTTTTATGAAAAATGATGCATGTCTTTAGTACGTGTAGTAAATCTTATTCCATGGCTAATCTGATATTTATTTCTTTGTTTATATTACAACCAGCTGTCCTTGTATGGCAAAATCCTACTCAAAAACTCTAAGGGATTACATGAGAAAGACAGGAAAGCTCTACAATGAAGTATTCCATTATTGAGCTCAGCATACATTGACCTTCAGCTCCCAGCACACGCAGGCAGGTCAGTCATTTAAAATACACAAAAGAAATTCAAATCTATATTACTAATTACTAAAGAATTCCCGATTCATCAGTACTAAACTGAAGGTAGCTGTGCGAGCAAAATCAAGCCTCCCATCCTCCAGGAAAATGGACCAAGGAAACACCATTTGGAATATTGCTCCAAGCACCAGAAGAGCAAAGTCCATGTTTTAACAATCCCATGCCACCAGCATCTAAGCACAGGTTCAGAAACTCTGAGCAGTGAGTTCATTTCTCTTGACTTTGTGGTAGAAAGTACACAAGATTTGTATAAAACACAACTAAAACTTCTATCTATCATATAAATTAAAATAACTGATGCTCCCCACATGAAAAATGCTGAAAAGAATAAGTTCAGCTGCTATTTCTTCTTTGTCTATCTAGACCACACTGCATTAAGGAGCTGAAGGGCAACAAAAGTGGCCCATTTCTAAAGAAAATGTTGTGATCATGTATCACAGAATGTTAGGGGTTGGAAGGGACCTAGAAAGATCATCTAGTCCAACCCCCCCTGCCAGAGCAGGATCACCTAGACCAGGTCACACAGGAATGTGTCCAGGATGCTCTGGAATGTCTCCAGAGAAGGAGACTCCGCAGCCCTCCTGGGCAGCCTGTTCCAGTGCTCCCTCACCCTTACTGGAAAGAAGTTCCTCCTCGTGTTAATACTAAATCTCCTGTGGTCCAACTTGCTCCCATTCCCTCTTGTCCTAACATTGGATGACATTGAAAAGAGCCTGGCTCCCTCCTCCTGACACTCACCCTTAACATATTCATAAACATTAATGAGGTCCCCTCTCAGTCTCCTCTTCTCCATGCTGAAGAGACCCAGCTCTCTCAGCCTGTCCTCATAGGGCAGATGCTCCATTCCTTTTTTGTAGCCTTATATACACAAATACTCCATCTCAACTATAAGCCTGATTTGAAAATGAGTAGATAACCCAAAACTAAAACTTGAAGAGATTTTTAGACTGAAGTAATAGATGTTGTACCAGTTAATTTGGCAAGAACATGAGCTTCTACCATTTCTGAGAATTGTTTCTGGGCAATATCATTCCCAGCTAGTTTCAGTAAAATAGTTCTCATTCAAGGAATAGAAGTTAAAGAGCAAATATCTTCACTATTAGGAAAAAATGAACCAAAAGCTAAGCCAGATGCAAGCTCCTGAAGGAAGATGACCTCAGAGTACGTCATCCATTACTGCATACGTATTGAGTGAGCAAATACTGATCATAGGCATTGCTTTCCAGCTAGACCTGAAGTAATCCTAAAGAGTATACTGGATTGTCTCATAGAAAAGAGAACAGGGTGTCTAAAATACCAAATATAAGCACAGCTACAAGTGTACAGATGCCACTTTTTCATGGGTATCAGTTCACACATTACATTCATAGATTTCCTGAAAGAGTATCAGTTTGTAAGAAAAGCTACTAATATGAATGAAATTGCAAGCATGAGAATACTCTGAAAAGTATGTCTAGGAAGTGACAAAACTTCAGCAGACCATGACCAGGATGAGTTTTACATTCTGAACTACTAAGTCAGTAGCAAAATTGAGCTCATTCTATGGTCTATGATACAAAATAGATCAATATCTATAAACATCTTGCATAGGGCAGTATGTTTTGGCCCACAGTACTTCACAGATTTAAGTATAATGAGCAGTTAACCTCCTAAGTGTTTAATGTGAGCAACAGCTAAAGTTTAAAAAAAAAAAATTAAAACAAAACCAGTGAAAAAAGTTGGGTTTGGTGGTTTACAGCCAAGTGATTTTCTGTAGGTATAAAGTCTAAAAGTTTTAATTCTATTATAATAGCTACATAATAATTATATAGTACTTCATATGTTATCACTTTTGGCAGATCTATAGTGTTGTATGATACTAAACTAAATATCTTTGAGAAGTTCAGGAGGAAAAATAAGTACAGAGATTAGGGACATGGACATCGTAACTCAAGCTACCATTTTATGTCAAAAAGACGAAAGTCTAAAGTATTACTTCTTGAAGATTTCTAGCATAAATACTTTGAGAGTTTTAAAGGAACCCAAAAGAGAGTGGAGAAGATGTTTCATATATAAATAAATGTCTTATTTATCATATAAGAACTTAAATACAACTTCATGATGACACTAGTTAGGATTTTCTTCCATAACCACAAAAATACTATTTTTTTTTTCCTACTGCAAGCTTTGGAAGCAAGAACTAGGTGCTCATAATTCTGTATTTTCAGTTATGATAAGTGATAATAATGTAATTACATAACCTGTGTAATAATACTCTAACAGTCTGAGGAAAGTCCCCAACAAGCAAGTCTTATTCTTTCACACTGGCTGAAGTAAAAAGCTAGGTCACATAACTGGAGAATATAAATGAAGAATCACTCTAGTTTTGAACAAAAAAACTAAGATTCCAGCAACAGTAAAGTTGTGCTTTTTACAAAACATCTCTAAACATTAATCAGCTTAGCTTCCTTTTATATATTTTTGTCATGGATGGAAAAGCCCTCTGTGCTTAATTCATTTGAAACGCACTTCTTGATTTGGCCTCCTGGGTCAGTCAGAAACCAAAAGCAGTCTATCTCCTGCTGTCACCACAGAGGATCTCCCTAAATCACAGAAGTATTGCCTCTGTTCTGCCATGACAACCTAAGAGTCAGAATTTTGAGAAGATCATAACTCAATCTCATCCATTCTGTGACACAGTACTGATAAAAGAAGTGACTCCACTTCCATCGAAATCAGCCTTAAATCTTCCATCCGGTCAAACAAGAGTGGGATCACACTAAGCTGTATTCCACTACTTTAACTCTATCCTGAAATACTTCACATAAGACTTCCAAATGTGGTAGTATTACAGATAATATCTTACACACATTCTGAGATAGTGGGAAAATAAAATCTTTGATCTGACAACAGCATGTGGCAGCCTGCATCACTGAAGTTGAGTAGACCTCTTATCCTTATTGATACATCACCAAATCAAAAGCCTTCCTTAGGATAGTGTCTCTCTTCCATGAAAAAAGTTTAGGCATGTAGAATTGCCAAATTCTTGGAATTCATTGCTTCCACAAGGTTTTAGGAAATTTTCTTAGAAAGCTTGAGGTTTTTTCCAAACATTTGTGAAAGTATATCTCGCATTTTTACTTTGAAATATTCTCTGTGTATTAAACATTAGGAACATAAAGCAATTGAAGTCTGAAACAGCACTCACTTGTTCTGTTTGTATTTACTATTGTTGTTAATATTAAATTCATTTTTATCCTATTTTCTCCTTCAAAATCTATGAAAAAGATTCCTGTGGAGTATGTTGTGTCTTAATTTTCTGGTGTTTGTGCATATTAAGTGTATTTGTACCTAGATTTCTGAGTGCTCAAAATGAGACAACCTGGTCCAGATTCTGAAGCATGTAGTAGCTCCCTCTGATACTTTAATTAGTCACCTTTAAGGAGGTTGGCTCCAGCAACAGATTGCCAAAACTTCTGGGGACTTAAAGAATCTACCCTAAGTACCTACATCCTGTATAGACTCAGCAAGAAACATCTCAAATTTTGGTCTAAAAAAACCTTAAAATGTCAAGTGCCACACCTGCCACAAGACTGACCATATTAGCTAGCTCTTTAGAAAATGTTGGTCATACTGTAGAATTGATCTCCTTTAACTAAATTGTAATAAAAAAAGCTAGCTTCTTCAGAGGACTATATAAAAGAGTGTAGAATGCTTATTTCCATATTGATCATCCTATTGATATATAAAATGTTAACGCCAATCATTACTTTATTCTGGAAATGTGAATTATTTAATCAGCAGAAAACTTCAGAAATAACTAACTTGTTTTATAAACCTAAAGCAACATTATAATAGTAATCGAAATTGTAATATATTGCTGCAAGGATAATTATTAAGGGAAAACATAGCTGACACTTTCTGATTTATGCACACAATCAGAGATGGAGTCCAAGGACTGTGACATAATTATCTTCATGCTAACAATTTTTGTAAATCTCTTGACAGAATTTTAGCTAATTTTAAAATGCCTTCTGAAGATTAGCACTTAAAACTGTTGGGGAAAATAGCACAATTTATTAGCAAGGGTATAATTGTAAACCTTCCAAATACTCATTGTGAATATCATTTAGACAGTAACTCCTGCTTTAGCAGCTGGTATATAAGACTCCAGTTTATGGAATCTTGAAACAACAGAGAGCAGAATCTAATTAAACAGGATTACATGCCAAAGAAAAATTATTAAAACCAGACTAATAGAAAATTGTTATGAATTTGGAATAGCACATCTACTTCTTTTGATGCAAACTTATATAACTGCTTTATTCCAACGAAACCTAAATATTCTTAGCAAACTTCTCTTGATTTAGAGCAGACTGTCTTTCTACACTGAAACAACACAAAACAATTCCATTGATCTTCTCTCACAGACTTAAGCACCCATCTGCTATAGGATAAAATTACTTCCATATATTGTACTTATTCCAATGTTGGTGCTACAATTCATTAAAGTTATTCAGTAGCCAATAGTTGTATTCCATAAAGGAAGCCCCCTTAAACTATCTTCATATTGAGCAACTAAATAAAACCAGTGCCATTTGCCAAAGGATTTTATCTAAGAGTATTCTTAAAAAGTAAACAAGTAAAAGGATTTTTCGATCCTCACTGTAAGATATTATGATCTATGCAATATCTACCTACTAAATTCCTCCTTCCTGTTTACTGTGACTCATTTCATAGGGCTCTCATTCCAAACTAGGGGAAATGCAGCTTAACATTGATACCTGACCAGCTGCTCACAAAGGAAAAATAGGTATTTTTAATATGTACATATTCCTAATATCTTCAAAAAGTATATTGAGCCTTCAGGTATTTACATAACATTTGACAGCATGTCATTCATAATACATGAAGACATTGTAACAATTCTTCATTATTTGATAGTCATATTGATCAGATAGTCTTTCTGAAAGATAGATATTAATACATCAAAAGTAACAGATTTCTAACTGAAAAACTGTTCTTAGTATTAGTAATTGAATAAAAATCAATAGAAAAATATTAGAGTTACATGGTGGGTGGCTGTAATCAGTGGGTAATTAGTATACCTGTCAATTTTTCTCTGTTTTTTTAGAGTAACATTATTTATAAGGCACTAAAAATAGTGCTAATACAAACTCAAACACAAGTATCACATTCTCTCCATAAAGAGGAATACATTGCTACAAGACTTGTATGAGGAAACTCTGATGCACAAGATATGTTCTGAAACTGCAAGTGTGGTTTTGTTATTAATTACCAGAAATCCTATCAATATAACTGGGAATTCTAAAGCAGAAGCACACAATTTGTGATTTTTTAAAAAAGTTTTCCCAGTTTAAAATATGACACACTTAATCCTTAAAGACAAGTAAGTAAACAGAAGCTAAACATACAATTTTACTGGAGCTGTGAAAGATTTTCCAGTTTGAGAGGGCATTCTTCTAAGTTGCTTTTCATGCTGTTTCATGTACAAATTTCAAGTGGCAAATTTATAACAGCCTTCATGCTCACATAAGGGTATGGTATCTTGCTTGAATTCAACCTGCTGTTTTCAGAGCAGATGCAGACACCACGTGTTTTGGCAATGGATAACACATCAAATAGTAGTGACACGGGGAGGATGAGAAAAGACATTCTGAAAGGACCAAGCACACAACACAAAAAGTAGTAGACCAAAGAACTCAAAAGAAAAGAATAACAAATTGCAAAAGATAAGCGAGACAGCAAAGAACTAGCTGGAAATAATAAAGGAGGAGAGAATGCAGGTAATACCCCACCAGACTGGACATTTTATAACGTTCCTCCCCTTGTGACTCAGCTTTAAAAGACAGAGAAAACTTTGAGAACAAAAACAAAACCTTTGTCTCAATTTTTTTCCTTCTCTTCCCAGAACAAATGTAAAACTTGATCAGTAGATGAATGAGAGCATTTAGCAACAAGCTACCAGTCCCTCTGCCTCTGAAGGGACACTTTTAAGACTGTCTCCCTGTATAGGATAGCGTTCTGTTGCAGGGTACAATACAAATCATATCGTAGAATAAGACAAGCTTCATTTAGATACTATATACTTTTTAGTGCAGCTCTAGTCCTGCCTTTTTCGTATTGGAGAGCCTGAGGTCTACAGGAGAGCCTTCACAGAAATTAAGGATCCTGTTGCAGGTCAATTCTTGATGGCTGAATCTTCCAGTTCTCCCGTGTTCATAGCATAAATTTACAATTTGTTTCTTTAAGGGCATGAAGTTTAAGTAAAGCAGGCCCTACACAGAATTTCTAAATGTACTATTTTCACCTGACAGTGAAAATAACTGAGCAAAGATTAGTAAGAAAAAACAAAATATTCCAAATGCTGTACACCTTTCCCTCCCAGTACTTTCCCATACTTTAACCTAGCTTGCTTTTCCCTTGAAATTCTTTACTCTTCTTAGGCAAATATTCCCCTGACTCATCAAGATTAAATAAAATCCGAGTATGTAGGTAAAGACCAGACTCATATTGAGAATTAACATTTACAGAACTCATAACTTGGAAAAAACAAAGATTCTTTAAAATGCAGGTAAAACTGTACTCCTAAGGAACAGATTATGTTCTTGACCTTCAACAAAAAGCTTAAGAAAACACACACCCAAAACCCCCTTGCTTTTTTAGAAGTCAAATGACCAAGAATTTAAGGAATTAACCCCACATATTTGAGAATACCAACTTACTGGATCCTTCTTATTTTTCATGCACAGCTAAAGAACTATTAAATATAAGAGCTTTACAAAAATTAAAGTTACAGTAAAATGCTTAAACACCATCCTGAAAAAATGAAGCCCAGTCATATGTAAAGGAATAAAAAGTAAATTACATGTAGCAGGTTTTCTTCTTTACCCCACGACAACAGCTCTCATCTCTTAAAAGACACATTTTATTCTCTGACAACAGTATTTTTCAGAAGTGCCACCACAAAACATTTTCATTCATGGCTCTCTGTTCACCATGCAGTATAGCTCCCTGTAGTTGACTCAATATTAAATAAAAAAATAACACAACAGGACAGAATCTTCCCAACAAATTCCACAGAAGCTAATCTACCAAAGCTATTTCTCATTATTTTGCATACACTTCTTTCCTGAATAACTATGAAAAATGGCTAGGTAAGTGTGCTGGTTTGGGGTGGGATAGAGTTAATTTTCTTCACAGTAGCTAGTACGGGCTATGTTTTGGATTTGTGCTGAAAACAGCATTGATAACACAGGGATGTTTTTGCTATTGCTAGAAGACCTTACACACAGTCAAAGCTGCTTCTGCTTCTCATACCACCCTACCAGCAACTAGGCAGGGGGTGCAGCACAAGAAGTTCAGGGGGGACACAGCCAGGACAGCTGATCCAAACTGACCAGAAGGATTATTTCATACCATGTTCAGCAATAAAAAGCTGGGAAAAGAAGGAAGGTAGAGATTTTTAGAGTTACAGCATTTTGTCTTCCCAAGTAACCATTGGGTGGCTGCCTGATGATGGGAAGTGGTGAATCAACTCCTTGTTTTGCTTTGCTTTCACACGCAGCTTTCTCTTTACCTTTTAAACTGCCTTTATCTCAATCCATGAGTTCTCATACTTTTACTGTTCTGATTCTCTCCTCCATCCCACTAGGTAGAGACAGTGAGTGAATGGCTGCGTGATGCTTAGTTGCCAGCTAGGGTTAAACTTACATAGCAATATCCTACCCATCTTAAAGATCCTGTCTTTCTGTTGACATTACAGGAACACATACACCAGATAAACCACGTTCCATGTGCTACTTACTAAATTGTGTACTCCTCATTCTCTCCAACATCTAAAACACTTACAAAAAGTAGTCTTTAATTCCCCTACAAAGAACCTGAAAAGATGTTAAATACAAGGCCAAGAGCCAAGGAACTGGCCACAGTTCCAAGGGACTAGATTCCTGTACAGAGAAACTGCTGGATCTCTGATTTCCAGGCTCCAGCTTAGCTTAGTAGAAGAAAACAGTCACAGCAAAGCATGAAAAATACTTCAGTGCCTGTGACTACATTTCTTGCCATAACCATATGTGGTTATATGTTACTATGCTCATCAGCCAAGTCCTCATAAAGGAGCATCCTTCCTCCAAATTTTCTTTGCAAAAACCAAATATAATTCCACTACTACAATCTCATCCTCTGCCTTGCTGAATTACCAAAAAAAAAGTATATGAGCTTCTATTCTGGATTACCATGTTACCTGAAAATCAGTAACAAAGCATAATAGATAACTTAGCAATGAAATAAATTACCTCGTGTGACAGTTGAGGGTACTTACCACATTCAAAGCCAAATATGAAACTGACACTAGATATCCCTAGAGGAATAACTGGAAATACTAAGTTGGCTTGAGAACCATCTACCGGAATTAAAATAAAAATCAGGAAAAAGGGCACAGCCAGTAGATCACATACCTTGTATCAAGACCCCAGTGCAATTGTTTTACATGCTGGCACTTTGTGTCAGATTTTCTATCACTAGTCCTCACTTTTTTGTGAGGAATGATTTTACTTAATTAATCTGAAGCTCATTTATAAACTATGAATGCCACATGCAAACACCAAGCAAACAATACCTCAGCTCTTGCACTTTAAACTATGTGTTGACTCTGATGTAACTGTAGATGATAGCAGGACACATAATGAGAAGACATACAAGTTGACAATCCAACATCTCTGGAAAAAACTAGAATGCAATTTCTCCTCTATTTTCATTATCTTTGAGATTCAAAAGACTTGTGCCAAGATGTTCAGGAAAGTCAAGCATTCAAATACATTTTTTTATTAGTTGTCATCTAAAAATAGCAAAATCAGAAAAACTTGTCTTTTTTTTTCAAAACACCTTAAAAGAAAAAATAGTGAAAAGACTACTATATTTATATGCATTCTTTACTATGCTCATCACTGACTGGTATCTAAAAACCTCAAACATAGTAAGATAGGGACCTCGGACTCTAATACATATGAAGTCAGAAGAAACAAATGGTAACAAACAAACAAAAAAATCACGAAAGAAAAAAAATCACAAAAGAATGCAAAAAGTACCACTAAGTCGGTTCACTGGGAGCCAAAACTAAAAGGCAACACAATCACATATCTTTAAATAACATGTATCAAATCAAGTAAGTCAAAATGAAAGCTTACAGTTGTTGCTAAGGAGGTGGAAAGTCAAGTCTCAGTAGGCAGTGACAGAGGGAAACAATGCAGGACAGTATAAACCTTGCTGCTGTAATAATATTTTTTTCCATCAAAAAGTGTTCAGAAAAATCAGAGCTATGGGGCTATTACAATGGTTGCAGATCCTAAAAAGTTTTATCACCATCTGTTGTGTCATCTATTTGCAGGCACACAGATACAACCAAAACTGAGGGAAACTGCTCAAAGAAGTGTAATTTTCTTTGAATAAGATACCATGCATGATTGAAAAGCTTATCAATTTTCCAATACAAATCTAAGGGAATAAACAGTATGTTTCTTTTCTGTAATAAATTACATCAGCAAGAACCTGTTTCTTTACACAGAAATGAACAGGGTTTATGTGTTAGCTACATTTGTCAGTAGGGCATTCAGAAGTTCTTTTCACAGTGAACATTACAAAGAGCATTAGAGGAATGCTGCTGTAACATTGTGTAATCACATGTAGCTTGAAAGCAACATCCAGGATAAATATACGGCCTCAGGTCTCAGTTCTATTTACCATCTCAGAGAGAAAAGCATCTAACAACCCAATACCTCTGTATGGCACTAGGCACCCTTTTAGTTCCGTGTCCCCTTTAACTGGCTCCCTGTAAGGTTTTTACTCCTGTCTAAGCTTTCATGTTTCAACCTGAATGGCTTTCTTCTTCCAAAAGTGTCTGGCCTTCCTTCAGACAGCTCAGACTGCTGTATTCCCCTTCATGTCAGTCTCTTAAAAATTGCTGTGTTCAAGCTGAGATTAGCAATACAAACATACCCCAAAGCACTAGGCAAGCACCTTCCCAGCAATTCCCAAGCACGTAAGGGCATATGGAGCCACGATTCACCAGAAGAGAAGTGTGATGCAAGGCTCCTTAGTATGAGCTAGGCTTGCACTCTTTGAAGGAGTCTTGTTCAGGTCCCATAAACAGTGCTCCTCGAGACATTTGAGCTATGTCACAGTTCCTGAGCTAATAAATTGGGGCTCCCAGCAGGGTTGGCTCTGTCACCGCATTTTCTTCACGTGCATATGCTACTCTCATGTCTAGAAGTGGCTCCAACTATTGCAGATGAAAGGCTTTTAGCTTCCAGAACACTGCATAGAGCTGATCTGCCCCTGCTTAATTTGTTTAACTTGAGGAGTATGAACAACCCACTCCCTTCCTGCAACCACAGCTCAACCTAGTTATCCTTAGTATATAATCATCCACATTTTAGAATAAAACACAATAACCTAGTTTTCAAAATACTATTTTCAAACACAGACATTTAATATTTTCTAAACAACACTGAAACTCTTATTTTCTCTCTCTGGAAAATATACTGGACTTAATTAGTCTACAGTTCCTGAGTGTCACTACTGCTATTGTACATGTGCAAACAGAGCAATAGGAAAGAACAGGGTAGCTGCAAAGTCAAAAAGAAAAAAAATACTATTCTTTTAACACATTTACTAAATTTCTCTCTTCTTCTTCTCAAAGTCATTTTCATCTCCGATTTTTAATTCTTATCCTTATGCAGCAGTTTCTCTATTTCCCTTGTGTAAACAGTTTGAGCTTTCAATTTTTAATTTTTCTTCAATAATGCCCTATCTTTCCCTTTTTTTTCCTTCGTTACTTGGGGTTTTTTCTCTCCTGTTCTGTTTCCCCACGCTTGTTTACTTTTTTCCCCTAATCCTTCCTAATTATTTCATGTCTCTTGGTCTGTTTCATTATGTGTCATGGCTTTTCCTTTCTTATTCTTTTATTCTGCATTCCTTTATTCCAGTCCTGTAGCTCTCTGATTTCTATGTGCTTGCTTAACTATTACCCAAATGGCTCCAAGCAGGACACACTCAAACTGAAGAATAAATAAATTAAAAGAAAAATACTATCTGTGGCCATGTGGTGTTGCCTAGCAACGCCTTGTACCTCTCCACAGCTTTTCTAGAGCCCTGGTGGCAACAGAGATTTCAGACTTATTGCTACAAATATATGCAAGATCCTTCTCTCTCATTGTTTGTCCATTTACTAGAAAATAAATACAGAGGAAAACAGAAAGAAAAACTCCAGAGAAAGCAGCAACAACACTACTCTTCCAACACAAGAAATGGACACATACTCTCATGCACATTGCCCCTTATGTACTCTCTAAAATATGTACAGCTTATATGTTATTACTGTACACTAATACTACTACTGTTACAATCTTAGAGAAATTAAACTGTGTGATAAATTCACCCAACTCTTAAATAATTACTACGTATACATGACTGACTGAGATTAATTTGCTTCTTACACTCTTGCAAAGTTGCTTCTGAAACCTTTAGAGCAAAGACAAAAAATTGTAGGTAGCCTCCAAATTGTACTGAAAATAGTCTGGCCATTGTAAAAAATGCCGTGGAATTATAAAGGAAGTGAGATTTGTTCCTAAAGCTTATAGATCGAGTCATCGAGTCATCGAATGGTTAGGGTTGGAAGGGACCTCTGGAAGTCATCTAGTGCAACGCCCCTGCAGTGGGCAGGGACATCCCCAACTAGATCAGGTTGCCTAGAGTCCTGTCAAGCCTCGC
>VWZO01017255.1:0-36415 GCA_013396975.1 Bucco capensis
TTTATTTGTTAGTACAAGGCCCAGCAATACTACTCTCCTTGTCAATTACCCCACCACCTGAGTTAAAAAGTTATCGTCAATGCCCTGGAGAAGCCTACTGTAGAGAAAGCTAACATTCTACAGCTGCTTAACAATCATACAAATACATACATTTATAATATGTAAATTTTATAATTTAGTAAGACTGAAGGGAAAGTGCTTTGTGACTGAGCTATCCCTTCTTTTTCTACAGCTGACAAGATGCCCTAGATCCAGCAGCCATGAAATACACAGCTATCTTCAGGCATTCTGAGTGGAAGGCGCTTAACACAGGAGTACAACCAAAACTAGTTGTACTGCTATTTTGGAAAGCATTTTGACATCTGCAGTATAATAGACTGAGCTAATGGAAACAGTGAGAAACATCCTTTATTTATTTTTTTTTTTAATATGATAAGGACTCATTGTTTAGAAGTGATAACAGGTGCCTATAGTCCAATTTTGTGTCAGCTATGCATTGCATAGACACCAGATCATGATCAGATAATAAGGATCAACTTGTGTACTTACTCATATGTAAGCAACGGAACATCGCTCTTTCCTTCTCTGGTTGTGACAACATCACGTTTTATGCCAAATACTTTTCCGCAACTATCTTTGGCCAGAAGATCAAAAATTTCATTATTATATACTTCTACAACAGAAACCTCAACCCAATAACTTCCTGGTGGCTTTTCTGAAATAAGCCTGCAGCATAAAATTGGGGCAGGGGTGGGGGGTTGGGGGGAGAGCAAAAAAAGTTCAAGTCAAACCACAAGTGAACAATCTGTAAATAAAGATCTATTCTTTAATTATAATCTAATTACAACCTCATAAAAGTCTTTATTAAATATCCACATGCTAAAGGTAAGGTGAAGAGTCAGAATATAAAATTAAATTATATGTGAAGCAATAAAACTTAGTTTTCCAAACAGCTATGCCAGCTTAAATTGTTTTTCTCCACTAACCTCCCTCCCTCCTCAAGATGTTTTTTATACTATTTCTCTGCTGGATGTTATTGGTTCCAGAGCTCAAGGTATGATAAACTCTGGTAGACTACAAAAGGCAGAGATGGTAAACTGCTAAGCTAGACCCTGTAAGGGGTTATTTGTCCACAGCCTCAGAAAATTCACAGATTAAAGGCTGTTCA
Organism: Bucco capensis; assembly: GCA_013396975.1. NCBI lineage: Eukaryota > Metazoa > Chordata > Aves > Piciformes > Bucconidae > Bucco > Bucco capensis. The sequence goes on from VWZO01017255.1 coordinate 1,169, forward strand.
GGAGAGTATTTACAGTTAGACATAGTTATTTTGGTACAAAATTGGATCTTTTTGATTTTGCTTATACTCTTCTACCAAAGAAATAAGCTTATTTGCAAAAACCTCTAATGACTCTTCTATTATAGCAGCATATCACTTCAAGTCATGCATTAGGTTCAACTTAAAAATCTAAAAATTCTCCAAGTGAGAACAGATCATGGTTAAAACTTGTATCATCATTCTTCATTGGGACTGGGTTCTAATCTGGATCCTCTTCATCTAATCCAATTTTCAATTTTTACAAATCTTGTAAGAACGTAATTGTGTTTTGGCCTCCCACAACTATGGTTAAAACATAGTTTAAAAAGTTAATTAGAAGTCTGAAATACAGATGATCCAATAACACATATAAAGGTTGTATAATCTTTTTTTAGGAAATCAGTCCAAGCAGGAGAAAGACTAGAAATCTTTATCTCTGTTAAATGTCAGTCAGAGAAGCTATAAATATTAATCATTGTGAAGCTGACATCAGTAATGATAAACACATTACAAACATTATTTCAGCCTTCCTATAAAGTTTAAGGTGACTACCACTGACACAAGCCTGTACTTAGTTGTTACCTGAACACTTCTTGTGCAGCTCGAGGAATAATTCCAAGTTCTGATTCATCCTCTATGGAGTTTGCAAAGTTCTCCTGTAACTCTGGTCCCAACATTGTGTATGTCTTCCCACTTCCAGTCTGCCCATAAGCCATTATACACACATTATACCTGAAAATTAAAAGGGCCCAGACCTGAGACAGTTTGGAAACACAAACTGAAAAAGTAAAAATAGATACACTCCCCTGCAGATTTCTTTCTGGAGATCTGAAAATCTAATAGAAATAAAAGTACTGTTCATAGCATTGCCTAAACAGATTTTTATTTTTTAAGCAGAATTAAAGGAAAGGGAACTGACAAAAGAGGGATGATTAGCTTGGAATAACTAATGAGGTTAGACCTCCGGTCTGCCCCACTTCCAGTTCATGCACTGAGCTGCTTGTTAATCAGCTTCTGAACCACTGCAGTTTACAGTACAGCCTTTTAAAGTAAACCATTGCTGGGTTTGATTTGTCTTACAGTGCTATGCTGCAAACCACAGCACTAATATCTTAACAGCTGGGAACAGTAAACTCTTGAGCTGTTGTAGTCTTTTTCAGGCAGGCTCATCAGTCACAGCCTTCAGTCACTGGAAAAGGTAAGAAAGGCCTAATAAGAGCTACAAATTTTAAACCAAATGCTTTTGTTCAGTATAAGCTTGCACTTAAAGACTACGCTGTAATAAAGGTGGTAGGAACTGCTCTGATATAGACTTGTAGAAGGTAAAAATATACCATGTCACTGCAGTCAGTGGTACAGGCACCTATGAAACACAAATTACCATCTTCTGAAGTAGACATGCAGAATAGTTCTCATCAACAGAACATTGAAAACGCCTCTTTCTCTGCATTGAAAATAATGAGTCCACAGCTGTGAGCTCTGTTGGGGATGTCTGTGCCATAGGGATCTGCATTTAGTTGTATGAACTCTGTCCAAAAAAGTGTTTCTAACACAGTCAGATCAAAGTCAAAATCTTAAGCGAAACAAGAGGGTGGATTTGTTTTGAGGACCAATACTGTACTGGGCAGATGAAGGTTGGTCCCTACTTGGCTGTGTCTGCTCTACAGCACCTGCCAGCACCTTTGTGTGGTTGAGCACAGAACTGTGCCAGCAAAAACTCTTGGAAGACATGCAGTTATGTTGACAGGACTGCTCCTTCTCTGGACTACCTTGTTTGCTTGGAGACAACATTAGCAGAATCTCCACACATGAGGAGTGCTTTGCAGTAGGCTGAAATTTCTGCTCTACTAGAGAGCTGCAAGAATGGGCTTGCTCCTGGTCTGCCAGGGAGTAAAATTTCACTGCCTAAGCTACCTCCTCTGTGGGCAGACCTGAACAGCTGGTTTTGGTTATCCAATGGTTTTCCTCATATCAAAAATGTTGTTTCAAGCACATGCCAGCAAATTTCAATGAACAGCCCTCATCTAATTGTTTTAAATTCATGTTTTCAGGTCATGAAAAACTTACATGGCCATGTAAGAGAAATATATTTGCAGCATATTTTTGCATATTAAATATGCCTAGAAGCAGCTATTTTTGGATGTTTATTTAGAAAGCTTTCTCCTGTTAGAAAGACATGTGTGTTGATAAACAACACAGCAAATACCTGGGTACCCATTCTAGGTACATGAAGTCAAAGTTGCAGTCAGTGAACCTATAGTAAGGTTTCTCTACATTTCAGGATGCACAGTATAAAATAAAAGTCTAATCAAGAAGTAAAGGAGATGAGATAACTGAAAATAAAAAGCACTACAGCAAAATGAAATTTGTTAGAAATTAGGGCTGTAAATCTGAAACAAGGGTTTTCTCCAAGTATTCACTGCTGACATAACTCTACTTGCATTTACGTCAGGTGAAAAGCTCCCACTAATTTTGGAAGTTTTCAGCTAGGCTAGCTAACATGAGCAATTTTCACAATTCCAGCTCTAACATACACTGCCTTGCCAGCCTGTCGCTTATGGACACTTCTAGCCCCACTTCAAAATCAGAGAGATCTTTGGAACCAAAAGGGAGCCAGAAGTTTGCAAGTAGTAGTTTTCCTTAGGAAAACCAGAATGGAAGTCTTCTAAGAAGTTGGTCAAACTTTCATATAGTCCAGCTATTCAAATTTTTCTTAACTGCTACTTGTTAGAAAGTAAGCATCATGGACAAAATAGTTCTGACAAGATACAGATTATATGATTAGAAGCTAAGTAGGTAGGTGCTTGTAACATTGAAGACAGAGACACAAGTCAGGTATCAGTCAGTGATAACTTCCTTGTCAAAGCCAAACCAGAATTTCAGTAAGCCCAAATGAGCTAAATCTATCAAAAAAAACAGTATTAAATCTAAGTAGGCAAAGGACAAAATTAATTGTTGGGTGAGTAAACAAGATGACAAGCAGCAGCAGACTAGTTTATATTTACCTAGTTTACCTCGTTGGTATTATGGTTCCAACGTAAGGGTTTCAAATTGAGCAATCAGAAAATTTCAGACTATTATTCACTTATGTGTCCTGACATTCCTCCTTCTCCAATATGCTTCATTAGTTATATTCCTGTTTAGAAAAGTTCTAGAATACCAATTGTTTCCTAGTATTTCTCTCCTGAAATGTGTGTGGGTGTTCAGTATAGCAAAATTATCTCTAAAAGAGAACACTGTTAAAGGAAATCAAACAAGGAGAAATGTATTCTTCTTTAAAACAAATAAACAAGTTTAATTATTCAATTCTGTAAAGAAAAATGTTATCTTACTCCCTTAGTGGCCCTGAATGGCTAAATGCAAACTTTGAAGCCTGGTGTACTTTGTCTGTTTTGCATATGGAATGATCTTTTCTTCCTGTATATTTATACTGAAAAAACGAAACAATTCATTAAGAAAGAAAAATAAAGAAAAAATATAGGAATATAACTCTCCTTTCTACTTAAGTTAGAAGTTGTTAAAGAACACTTTGGAGCCCAGACTAAAACAATAAGGATCAGTAAAAAGGTTCAGGTTTCAAACTAAGTATGTCTGTTTCCCATTTACAATGGGAAGGCTGCTGAGAAACATGGCTCATATGTGCAGCTTCATTTCCCTGAAAATCTGCTTCTGTTTAAATGGCAGTTCTGGAAGAACAAGATAACTCTGTTGTTTTCAATAACAGAACATTTCCTAACTGAATATAAAAATCCTAGCTTTTAGGACAGGACTCTCTCAATGTGGAAATTAGAAAGTGGGAAGTACAGCAGATCAAGGTACAGATCAGATATGTCTGGAGATACACAGGAAACATATTGAGCCAAAGCAAACACGTTTGCTGCAAAAGGAAAAGCAGAGAGAGAAAACAGTAGTCATAAGGACTTCTTCAGACTCCTTCAACCTATGTTGCTCAGCTATGGAAACTGTGGTTACTCATCCTTAGTAAATCATAATAATGCCATATAGGCCATATCGAAATTCCCTTAGCCCAAGTAGCCCTTTTAGGGCCCTCTGTGGCATGTACTGTAAATGGATGGCTGTGATTTCCCAATATTGATAATATCCTGATATGCCTCTTCTATGCTGCTTACAAAAAAAGGAAATGTGGAAATTTCGGTGTGCAGACTGCCAGGAATAAGGATTGCCACTGTTCAACTATGCCACTGTGAATGGAAAGGGATCAGCTTTCCCTCTACAGTGAGGGAAAGGTCCATGACTACTCTACAACTACAGTCTATAACTCATTGGAATCAGAGTTGCGGTGAGAAAGTAGCAGAAGGGAAGTTCTGAATAAATCTCAGTTCAAGCCTCAAGGATTATAACAATATGCTCTCCAAGGCTTCTTTTCAAGGGTAGTTTAAGTTGACTCCAGCGTAAACAAAGAATCACATTTCACGAACTTAGTGGCTCAAAGTAATTAGAAATATTGGTTAGTACTTGTTACTGATCAGTTCTGTATTCAAAACAGAATTCTGTTTTAACTCCAGTGCCTGAAGGAGCATTAGAACTACAACTGAGGATGCTCAAGAATTGACTATATCACTTCCTGTGGCCTTTGCTGTGCACAAAACCAGAACAGATGATTAGAGAGTGGCCCTGGCAAGAATTCCAGATATGAATATGCTGGTGGAAAAGACGTATCATACTACACACTACATGTGTCTTCAACTAAAGAACAGCTACAAAACATAACCCAGCAAAACACAAAAATAGATAGGGTCCTCCATTAGAAGTAATGCTTAAATTTGCCAGAAAGAGATCAGAGGGAAAAAAATAATTTTTTTCCCAAATTTTGTTAACAGTGTTTTCATGTTTATATAGGGAAACAACATTCACTTGGTACCGACTAGGAAATAAAAAGGAAAATGCAACTGCAAAGTCACAACAGTTGGCAGGACCACCACTATTAAAATGCAGGGGAGGGTTGGGTTGGTTTTTTTTTACCTGATGGATTTCAGTAGATTATTGTCCTTTAGCTTTCTTGTTCCCACATTTGAACTTACCCATCCAAGAGAGATGTTAGTAAAGGGGCCACATCTGCAAATACTGTGTCTTGAGACTCCAAAGCATTGTAAACTCTGAGGAGCAAAGATTAATTGAAGAAAAAATATAGATATATTGTCACAATACAAGAATACAAAGTAGGGAAAATGTAGGCCACTGACATAAAATTTGTGACCTGCTGGCATTTCTGTGTCAGGTGACTGAAAATTAGAACTCCAAGGTTCTTGCCCACTTGTTGGAGTGGCTGTTGTCTGTACTGGAGGGAATGACCCACAGGTGTACACATGTGGCTTTCTGAGCTTCTGCCTGCCTCTCTGGCAGAAGGAGTCTTTTTTCAGGCTACACTGGATCCCTGTTACTTTCTCTCACCTGCCATACTATGAAATATCCCTGCTACATGTGTCTCCTTTGTGTCATACTAAGGAAGGGAATGGTCAGATTGTGCTTCCCTTTAGATGTAGATGTATGTATGGGTAGGCTTCGCGAACGAAGANGATAAAGATTAGGAGAAATGAGGTACAGAGGCTGCAAACTGGCCTCAGAGCTTGTCTTAGAAGAGTCAGTGGCAGAGCAGATATCAGAAGACCTGAGGGTCATGTTTAAGGATGCACTGTCTTTATGGGCAGCATCCATCTAAGGTATTTTCATCCCCAACCCTGCTGAACTATCTACTCTGAAAGAAACACTTCTGACTCAAAGGAAGACTTTCTTTTGCACTGCGATGTGGATTTCAGATGATTTTTAAACAGAATTAAAGACAATTAAATTGAATAAATTTATTCTGCCTCTTAGAAAAGACCTATGACAGTAGAATCCTTGGGCCAAAACAATGTTAAAAACAACTGCATCCATTTTTCTCAAGTTAAAAAAAAAAATCGCTAACATTGAGTTCTTAAAGAAATTTTTCCTCCAATCTTTTCAACTATAGTTTGTAGAACATAAAATCAAGATCTGAAAATAAGAAATAATAAAAGGGAGGAAATTCTGATCATAAAAGATGGACATTCTACTCATTAGTTTCTTCTCTAGCACCCCAAAAACATATCCTCCCCAAGGTAACAGCCTGCAGAAAGTACTGTTTATACAAGATGAACAGAATCTAAAACATGAATATCATTAGTCACACTTAAGTATTTGAGGTATAAATGTTTACCTTTGGAAAAAGCTTCCTTTTCTGATATCTTTCTCTTGTTGGGTTTGGTGGTTTTTTGTTTGTTTGTTTTTATTGTTATTATTTTTATTCAGGTCTGTTTTCCAATGATCGATGTGTGTTCTTTACAGCTTATAGCAAAATGAATAATTAGAAACAGGAATTTTGGTAGCACCAAATATTACAAGGCATAGTTACTTCCCTTTGTGTATAATACAGTAGCACCCTTCACTTAGCAGTATCCTACAGCTTATGTATGATACTACAAGTTTAACTGGATGAAGACATAGTGTGCTCTTCAGCATTTATTCGAGCCTCTTTGTATATTTGACCAGGATCTGGCCACTACAGTCTATAGCCTGCAGAAATGTAGATTTTGTATTTATGTTTTCCATAAATAAGACTGTAAAGATGGATCACTGATAAACAAATACAGAATTAGAGCCAACTCACTTAGCTGAGTATTTTGTTCCTGACAATAGCCAGGGGAAGGAGCAAGAAACACTATGGTGGTTGGAGACACAATAATTCATCTCTATGTCTCATCCTAATTTTTAATAGCTGTAAACTGGCCTCAAAACCAAAATATGAAATGAATGTCTGTTTCAAGAAAAATATGACTAGAATTAGTGTTCAGTTTCTTTTAGCATCTTGCTGAATTCTTGGCCTGGAGTAACATCCTGTGGCAACGTGTTCCACAGTCTAATTGTAAGTTGCATGAAAATGTACTCTCTTTAATCAGAAAAGGAGCACTTGTCTGGCTTAATGGATAAATATTGCTTGTCTTGCCATTCCACTGATGTGCTGTCGTACTACACTGAGAGACCAACAAATATGCAGAGAATATAGCACAGTTCATACTGGGAGGACACAGAGACTGAATAGCAATACTCCATCCTTGCTTTGCATGCATATGCACATATGCTTCAGTAAACTTTGCACATCAAATCTGCAAGGTCAATATAAGAGAGTAAAAACACCTCCAAACACTCTCCTGCACTTATCATCTCCAGTCGATTAAATATTCATTAGCACCAAGTCCTCCATCTTAACAAACTAGGCCTCTAACTCAGTGTGTTTTGAAATGATGTTTTTTCTCAACACATCTAAACATCTCAGAGCTACTACATTAAAAAAAATAAAAATCAAACTTTAAGAAGCATTTTAGAGAGGAGAACATTCATACTGTCTTCACTCACTGCTGATGACTTGTGCTGTCTAATAAGCAGATTGCTACCAACCACAGTCAGGGTTAGAATCAACCTCTCTTAGTGGTCTGTTTGCACTGCAAAGTAGTACAGCCATAGCTAGCTATGTCAGGTTGAGATTCTGGTAGCCACTCAGAGGAAAGGTACAGGGATCCATGTTACAGTAACTACTTCAAATATTTACTCAGCTTCCTAAAGGAGTTTTACTGCTACTACATAGCTGCTGTGGTTTAAATGCTACCAGCACCCAAACTAAGTAGTTTGAAGTTGGCTTGAATTAGTTTATGCTACGCTGTAATCGCAGCAGTGGCTGAAAGGTGGATATACACTTAATTACCTGAGGCCATGAAAGATGCAGCAGATCTGGAGAATCTCTTTCTATAAGCCTGTATATTTTTACCAGAATGATGACAGATTTGTCCCTTTGTAGTGATTCATGTTAATTTCACCTTGAAAATTCTGAGTTCCTTTTTTATTTTGCTAACTGATTTGCCAATAAAATTACAAAAGCATAACATGCTGAAAGCTGGAATTTTCTTCCTGAGCTGAAATCAAGTATTTTGACATTTATTAGTTCCATAAAACTTTGCTAAAAAAATAAACATTTTTGAGTTCATAAGAACCATATGCTCTTCTGTTTATAGAAAAGAGCTGTGCTGGGACACTGAAAAAATATTCCCCAAGAAATGCATTCTTCGGGGGATTTACATTTTTTTAATCCTTTTCCTGATCTAACAGGATCTACAGCACATGTCCAGAGTCACAGCACCTCTGGAGTCCTGTGTCAGTACCGTTAACTGTATTGCTTTACAGAGTTGAATTCAAGCATTATTCTGGATCTACTCCAACTGGTATGGTTGTGTTAGGTGTAGCTGGAGGGTGAGAGGAACTACTTTGAGTAACTTAGCAGACATGCAAGAGGGCCATGTACCTTGGGAGATGGCATGTGACTTTGTAAACCTTCCCCAAGATTTGTATTATCTCTGGAATTTTCAGGTGTTTGCTGTTTCAGTTGTTTGCTGGTCTGTACAGTACTCAGTCTTCATAAGTAGAATGAGGTAGCATCAGAGAAGGATGCCTCAAGGAAAGGGTGAATGACTAGTAATATTTAGTAAACCTAGAGCAGTTCAAGCTGAACAGGCTCAGACTTTAAGTTTAAACTAGGCCAGGTAATTCATATTGGGTACATTTGACTTAAAATCAAGTTTTGCCTTTAAGCAAAGAAGCACGAAATTGCCCTTATCTTCATGTGTTGTGTTTCCAGAGGGTTTTTGAAGCATAGTTCAGGGTTCAGAGCCTATTGTGCAAGTCATTGTGATGCATAGACACAAAGTTTGTGTTATAAAAACGCATGGGGTAAAATTTTGTACCTCTTCATTTACAGAGATCTCATTTGTATTAATTTAGCTCTCTGTTCCTGTTTTAAGAGGTTCAGATCAGCTCCACTCTAAAAGAGCATAAAGGCACCTTTCAGTCTGTCTCCCTGCAGTTTTCTGTCTTATAGAAGGACTCTAGTGTCTCAAAAGGTGAAAACACCAATTAAAACTGATATCATGGTGCATTCAAAATCTCTGTCGTCTATATGGATTCTTGAGCATCTAATAAGGCAAGTGGCCACACTATACAGCCTTTACCTCAGGGAGTGCTGATTTACATGCCACTGCTCTACCTTGCTCTCTATGTTTAGGCCATTTTAAGTGAAAAGTAGCATGACTGAACACTGAGTCTTAGAAGTCCTCAGTCCAGCTTCTGGCTGAGTCATGCTGTATGTCTAATGCTGAAGTCACATAGCCCACCTCAAAGCCTTATCTTTACAATGTGGACAACATGTTCCTATCTTTCAGTACGTTGTAAGGATCATGAGAGCTACCCAGACTGTGAGGAGGGTCAAGCAAGTCTGTACACAGGTTTCAAATTTAGGCATATCAGTAGTCTTCACCTGGGAGGGCATACTAAGTGTGTTATCTATNGGGTTTCAAATTTATGCATATCAGTAGTCTTCACCTGGGAGGGCCAGGCACAGTCTGAAAATCACTTGGGGNTATCGTGAAGTGCATTATTCTGTCCTGGGAATAACAGGAATACCACACAAATAAATTTTTAAAAAAGAACTTTATCTTCTAACCAATGCCTACTAAAAAATTAGCCTTCATTATACAAAACTTCCAGCAATCCAGATTGCTACACAGGGCTACTCACCTCTCAAACTGAAAAGTCTTGTTTATTGATGCATGACCAGGACGGCTACACTTTATAAGGACAGTTTCCTAAGAGAAAAACAAAATATTACAGTTAATATCATAGGCACACACACATACAAAGAAATCTTTATCTTTTCTAACATTCCAGGTGACAGCAGTAATTATATCATGAAGTCCAAGGCCCTTTGCCAGGAAGAATTCACTTTCCAGATGGATTATATAGTAGTTTTGTAAGTCTGACAGATATGTAAACAGCTCTTTAAACTATTACCAGAGTGTAATCACAGCAGTCTGGCATGCTTTGCATAGCAACTTCTGTGTCCTTTTGCTCCTCACAGCACACTTTGTTTAATTGCAGAGAGCAGTAAAGAAGACAAAAGCAGCAGTTTACAACAATTTGGGTGGAAGCTCACCAGCACACAAAATACTTCACCTAATTCAAGGAGGTTTCCCAGCTTACTAACCTGTGGATATACTACTACATTTGAATTAGTACTGAAATTCCTACTGTGCTTCAGACAAATAGCTTGGAGTGCTGAATTAGCACCCTTCAAATCAGACTGAAGTTGGAAAGAGATGAGCAAATAATGATTACATAGCAGTATGCCCAGAGTGTATATGGCTAAAAATGAAATTTCTTGTTCTGAGCTCACAAGTATTTCTTCCTCTTTGGGGAAGGCCAATGTATCATTACCAGCTTAATGATGACAATGCTTACTCTATACAGACTGAGCTATGTTACCCATCCCAGTACTGGCAAATCTAGCAGCAGTACAGATGTGAATGCAACATTTTGGTACAAAACGGCCCAACAGAGAGAGAGAGTCTAAGAGGATTGCTAACCACCAGTCTCTAAGGCAAGGAAGAAAGGAAGAAAAAAAAGGTTACAGCACTATAGAGCACATTTCTGACTCAGATATCAAACTTATTTGCACACCAGCCTTCCCTAAGGTGAGAAATGGGACAGAAAAAACTTTATTTGCATAACATAAAAACAAAATAATTGTTAACAGGCAGAAGTTTCATATGAGCATTGGTGATCACCTTCCTTTCTCAGATCAGTATGGTCTAACGCATCCGTCACAGCTGCTGGCCTACAAAATCTCATCAGGTTTCCCTGTTAATGGTTCTTATGAAATCCACACAGCTGTCTCACATGAACACTGAAGAATCTTTTTCTCATCTCATAGTTAGGGAATACTCCCAGTCTGAGTTCCTTCAAGGCAATATGAATCATGGAAATGACAAAAGGATGATACTTCATAGATGTTCACAATCTTGCCTGACAAGCAGCTCAGTAAGTGTAATTCAGTAAGGCACAGAAATAATTTAAAATGAGTGACATGGAATAGTGGATATAGACAGGATCACAGAATCCAGCTGTGGTAATTATAATTTCTTATTGTTTGTTACTGCTTATCTGCTGAAGGCTATGCCCTCTTTCCCAAGACTACTGCTCCATGCCAGAGCCAATGTAAGGGAGACTGTGATTCCATCTCAAGTTTTACTGTCACCTTCAATGCAACCAGTTGACATGCACAGCTTAAAAGATTCCCTGCACTGGGTAAGCACCAGGGGAAGAAACCTTTAGCTGGGAATGGTGATAAGCAACTGAGGAGTGATAATTTCTCCAACTGCTATAGCCACACCATTCTCATCTATTACAGAATTATCTCCCAAGAAAAGGAGGGTCCTGGCTGTGTTAATTCATGTTTTTCCAGTCCTATCTTGAAGAAATGGCAGAATCTTGCACCTTCCCTGATATTCAGAGCAGCCTCTTTGCCATCCCCTAGAGGCAGACAGTTTATTTTCTCTGTGCCAAAGGAAGCTGGATTCAAACATCACTTCAGGTATTAGGCTAGGGCAGGTGCCTCAGGTGCCTATGTAGTTGTGGAGAAAGACAAACATTTAAAGTTTAATTGAGATCTTAGGTGAATGACTTTCCCTCTGGAGCTGACTACTTTTCTTCAGCCAAGGGGAGTCTGAAGTGATTAGGCACCTCATTTAAATGTCTACATTTGGTGTTGTGAATTCAAGTGAAAACACAGCTATTCATTTAAACATGACATTAGTGCAGAGAGCACACACTGCCAGAGATGGACAAAATTATAGAAAAGCAGCAGATGGGATCCTAGACCAGAATCACAGAATGATTGACATGGGAAGGGAGTTACAGGGATTGTTGTGGTACACCCCCTGCTCAGAGCAGGGTCAGCTACAGCAGGTTTCCCAGGACTACACCCAGTCAGGTTTTTCTAGTAACTCCAAAGATGGAGATTCCATACCCTCTCTGGGCAACCTGTTCTAATACTTGACTACCCTTTTCTCATATTTAAACTGAATTTCCTGCATTTCAATTTGCACCTATTCCTCCTTGTCCTGTCACCACCAAGAAGAGTCTGAGCATTCAGTACCTGATCTACTTATTTTCTCAGGTCATAACAATACTGGCTCTGTTCCATGTCTTAATTTATGTGGAGTAGTTCAACCTGATTTGTAGTGTTTATTCACTCTCTACCACTATTGCACAAGTTTCAGGACAGAGGCTCAGATTGTTGTTACTATTATGCTGAGGAAGGAACTTTCCTGCATACACAGGAAAGCAAAAAGAAAACTTCAAATATCGTAAAGGAGTTCAAAATCTGAAATGAAATACTCTTCTGTACATCCAGTAAAATCCTAAGCCTTTTTTAGATTTAGAATTACAATAATGATTCCGTAGAAAAGATGAGCAAGATTATAGTAAAGATCACGCATATCTTTTGAAGAATGACATGAATCTCTAAATAAACAAAAGAAAAAAAGAAAAAAACCTCAATGACTAAATGGAATTCACTCAGTCTTACAAAAATATACACAACCATTCTGTCCAAGTGCTAGTTCTGCCTATCTACAGACAGTTTGAAGGACATCTTAACACAGCTCCTGGCAAAAGAGAAGGAAAGCTACTTTATACTGAAATGTCTGTTGTGGTCTTTCACTAGGAGACTGATGTTTTCCCTATTCTAGTTGTAACCTGACAAAGTTGTAGCATAGATGAGACAGATAAGCATATTGCTAGAGCTCTAGTACCATCCTGAACCATGTCAAGCTGAAGCTTGTCTAGAAGATCCAACCACACTTTTCCAGTATGTATGCTGGACTGCATTGTGACTCTGGTTCTCAAATGCAGCTCTGCTTTCTAACACACATTAGCTCTAAAACGATCACTGCAGAAAACTGCCTGGTTATGTTACACATATAAAATATTTTCAGGGAAAAAGCTGGAAAGACAGCCATGATCTAAAAAGCAAAACTAATAAACTCAGCATTCTATCACAGACAGTCTTCCTTTGCCTTGATCTAAAATTTCCTTTAAATAATAAATACTTGTCTGGAAAATAGTTAACTTTTTTCCAGAAATATAAGCTTTGGCTGTGTTGCAACTAAAAGCTCAATAGCAAATCAAGCCCCATAATTTTAGCTGAAAATTGCATATTTATCCTAGCCTCAAGCACAACCTTCTGTTGTTAAAAGCATATTAAGCAGGCAATAAACACTGTTTCTAACAAAAGTAAAGGTTAGTCTAAATTCACCTGTTTTTGTAAAAAGTCAGTTGTAATTTTATCCTCCCTCATGAACTTGGATACTTTATACAAAAATATTTCTTAAAAAATATTCATATTAAGAAACTAACCCAAAGACTTAAGGTGTTTGATCAAAACTAGATAGCATTTTAACCAAATATATATCAAGGCAAACCAAAAAAACATTTGAAGTCATTATTGTGTTTTCCAATTGCAGAAAGCTAGTACCTTGCAAATTTCATTTTACAATCAAGTCCATGTATATATTTATTTTCCTGGAATATTTCATAAGGACTTTTAAACATAAGAGCAGGTTAGTGTACTGAAGGTTACCAGGTCACTGTTTCATATGAACTATAAGTCATAAATTGACATAAGCAAGCAGCCACTGCTTTGCCTGTAAACATACTAGTACTGTAATAGATCAGATATCTATATGAAATAATCCAAAACCTAAATACTATCTAATTACATCTTTATACAATAAAACTTAGCAGGTCAGAAATGGTTGTGGTATTTTATAGTACAATAAATGGGTCGTGGCATCCAAGAATACTGTGTCTACTGTTACTGATCCCTGGTTTTTATCTCCTGACATATTTACTCTTTCTTAACTGACTTTTCATGTGCTCCATTAGTTTCCTAATTGCATATATATCTAAGTATCCACTTCATGCAAGCGAGAGCTGCCTAATGAAGCTATAATTTGGAATATTTATGCATAACATACTGTTGGTCACTTTAGCAATATTTTAAGCACTGTACTTGGCTAATCACTATGTAAGTAGCAGTAAGCAGCCAAGTAAGAACTATGGTGGTTGAGAAAATTAAAACCCAAGTTAATACTTCAACCTTAGCTCACTCTACTATGCCTTTTTAAATTTTATATCTTGGTAATGGCCTCAATTAATGCTGAAATGTCATCTGGATTTGTAGCCTCAATGCTCATTCTCCTTCCCCTGATGGATCTAAGCCAGGACACTTTAACATGCTTGACTACAGTACTATGTAGGCTGTTGTGGTTCATGAGATATCATATTTCTCTCCTAATGTATTAGTTGTGCTGCAATAATACAATGAAAAAAGCCTCATAATTTTAGGAATTGTTACAGCAAATACAGTCAGCTAAAAGGGACTGACTGCAGGAAGTCTGCAGGAGTTTAACTACTGCAAACACACAACCTGCATTTCACAGATGACTGCACCAGCAAAACCTCCAACCTCCCACTACTACAAATAGTCAGGATGAAAATAACACAAATCACCTGCTATTGCACCATGGGTGATCAAAACTGGACGTCAACTGACAAGAAAGTACCTAATTTTTTTTAAAACCCTCTTGTCCATCACATCCCTCTCATTTCTCCTTCCTAGTTTCTGTAAATGTGCTTTTGAATTTCACCATCAAATACTCACATCATCAGTTGCATAGATCACTGTTTCTGAAAAATTTCTTTGCCTGTAAGGAAAAAAAATGCCAATAGGGAAAAAACGTACTTTCCAACCATAAGTGTTCTGTTTAGCTGAGGACAGTCAATGCTTACAATGTCAGTGAAATACACATTGTATGAAGAATACCTTTCAAAATTAGTGTTATATCCCATGTACATACTAATACCACAGATAATTGTGAATAAAAAACCAAATTAAAGTGCAAACAAGCAATATAATCTCCTTAAAAAAAAGATATTTCGAACAAACCCAATTAATACTAGTTCACATGCAAGCCATTTTATTATTTTGAGATTGTAAAGTGTGCTTGTAATAAGAGGCTTTCACTTTAGAACACTAAAGTGAAAAACATCCTCTTTTTAGGTATTTGTCCCTGATCTTGCATCCATTACTAGTCAAAAAACTAGGGATTGCCAATGTGTATAAATTAATTCACATGAATATTTTCGTTTCATTCATATCAAGTGTTTTGAGAATCAGTCCATAGTTTTACAATTAAGTTTTCTTTAAATTCATTTTTACATATTAAGAAAAGTTAGTCTTAATGATTGTTTGTTTGGCTCCGTTCATTCTGTTTTACACTGCAATTCAGCACCTGATTGCACTATTCTGAGCAACAGAAACAGTGAGTGGGTTCCCAGGTATATCAAGCATGGGTTAATGCAAGTTTCCACTTCAAGATCCTTGCAATTTCTTGTCTGCTATCTTTGATGTTGCTTTAATTAAAACAATTCTATGTTTTTTCAAAGATTTGCCAAAAAATAATAAACTTTAAAACACTGAATGTACTATTTCAGAATTACCAGCCAGGAAAAGTAAAATATCTGTTATTTACTGATAGGGCAAATGATAATGTTACTGGTTTCAAGCCACCCACCTAGTTCTCCCCCTCTTTCTTTGTGTATGTTTCAATCCCTCCCTTCTTTCATGTTAGTAATTTATGGAGAATTCAGCTTGTTATAGCACATACTTGTCTAATCCCTCTTTTCCTTTTGGATCTTAAAATGTGTTGACATTTCAGTTACAGTAAATGTATTATATATTAGGGATGCAGAGCCAAATTATACTGAAATAGAATTGTCTGTGCTGACAGCAAATCTGTTTCTATAGCATCACAAAACAACTGCAATGCTCAGTGTGTTTCTCTACCCACAATTTCTGACAGTTATTACATTACTGTATCCCAGAATTTGTATAGATTAGTGAATATATTCTAAACTGATAGCGGCTTTCTTACTTCACAGCTATGGCTTCCTACTCAGGTGGACATACTTTTTAGACAGGAGGATGAGATGAGCTAAAGCAAATTTAGCAGGGGAAAGAAAAGGCAACAGCAATTATTTTTTTATGATACCATCATCTTCTCCCACACACATAAAGCCAGAAAAAAACAAGAACAGTTGTTCTCACATACATATAACTATTATTTTCTCTGTATATTAATTATGAGTCGGCTAACATCTAACATAGACAAAATAAATTACCTATCTTGTGATATTGAATGTTCGGCAGCAGTATCAAAAGGTAGCAATGGTCGGATCCTGCAGTGGACTCTGATATTTCCTCTCAGTTCCTAGAGTTAGAATATTAAGATGTATTGAATAGAAGCTACTGGGGAGGACAAATACGATGGAATTCATGAAGGAGACATGATCGTGTTTAAGCAAGCAGGTATTTACAATATCACAGCCTTAGACTCTGTGGGGAGTAAAACTGTATCAATATCATTTCATTTGCCTTGAAAAGTTAGAAGAATATACTTGAGGAAGTAGGAGCTCTTCAGAGCTCTGGAAAAGTGTAGTCCTCTCCAGTCTCTATGGGAAAAAAAAGCTTTCCATCTGAGCCATTTTGCCCTCTTCATTGTCGTTCCTCTTTACTTGAGCTCCTTCAGACACCTATATTAACTCAACAGACAAGATTACACACTCCATTTCTCTTCCACCAGCCCTGGGGAAGAAGTGTAATAGTAGACATTTTGCACCTTTCCCTCTCCACTGTGTGTTCATAAATGACTAAAAAGCCAGTAATTGATTTTTCCCTGCAGGCTGTTTCAGACTTCATAGAATCATAGAACAGTTACAGCTGGAAGAGACTTCGGAAGAAGAGGAAAATTAAACTACAAAAAGGAAAAAAACAATCCCAAATGAACCATTACTTATAGCTGAGCAGGATACAGCTAGACATATTTGGAAAAATAAAAGACAACCATTTTGCAATTTTGACTTCTAAGGATTCTAAAACAATTTCAGCATCTTCAGATTAGAAGAGGATGAAGTAACTCAAGTTTTGTGCACTATTCAAAATGGATGATACTCCTTAGAGCAATATGTTACACAAGTGTATTTGGAAGATGTTTGTATAAAAAGAACAGGATGGGGTTTACTGTGAGACAAATGTGCTTCAGCAAAGAAATGTAAAATATATAGACAGTTGAAGGCAGTGATATATCCATGAAAATGATATCTATTAGTTTTATTGGTGAGAAATCACAGGCATAATAACAACAACATAAGAAAATGCTTTGTCATTAAACATACTTACAACTAAACTGTTATGTAGAGCTCTCCTCTTTTGCTTTTCTTTCTCATATCTCTCTGTCACCTCTTGTAGAGACTGCTCAAGATCAAAAGCTTTTATCTGAAACACTAGAAGAAAGATGTTTCAAAGAACTAAACTCTGTGACTTTATAAAATTAATTTTCCACTAGCACCTCATGAAATACAAGCATAAACTTTTTTAACTTGAGAGTTAGATCCTGATTTACTAGACATCTCTGAAAAATCCCATTGTACTTCTTGCTATAAAATGGCTACGTGAAGTTACAGATAATTACCACAGGTATTCATGTGAAATCTTGAAAACCAAACAAAACTCGAAGTTACTTAAAGGCAGTTAATATGTGTCAGTTTAATTAATGTTATCTGTTAGTGAAGCCTGAAACCTGAACTTGAAGCAACCTGATTCTGGATGAGGCTGTCACTTGCAAGGCTCATGTCATATTTGCAGATTTATTAGATTCATACCAGCTAAAATTACAAGAAGTTACCCCCTCATTTATTTTCAGACCCATTTACAGTACTACTAATCCTGTAAAACAGCTATAAGGTTCCCCTTTTAGGTAGGTGCATTCACTTTTTGGGTAGAATTTCATAAAAAAGACTGATCTTTTGAACCTCAGGGAGTCTCCTTCACAAAACTGAGGAGAGCAATATGGGTCACTCTAAAAGCCTTCTAACTTCACAAATGGTTTTCTTTCAGCCCAATGTCCTGGTTTGAGGTTGTCCTACATTAACACTGAGCAGGCTTAAAACAAACATACAGCCCAGCAAGTACATAATGCAAACTTGTGCAAAAACAAACTTTTAGGAACCCCAGTGGGAAATCAATCTCCCACTTAGTGACTGGGAGTTTGAAAATGCAGAGCACCAAGCAGCCCAAACCATGGTCTGAGAGCTGAGTTAGCAGTATGGCCACCAGCCTCTGTATGTGCTACCTTTCAAAGAAAGGAATAGACTTAAAATCTCAGTATATCACACATGATTTATGCTCTCTGGACAGAGAAGCAATCTAAAAGATAATTTTAAATTTCTAGAAATTCCTGTCCTTCCAGAAATCTGCTGAATTTCTGCACCTGCCTCAGTAGCATTATTTGCAGGCAGATAGACAGCATTTTTTGCTAAAATCACAGCAACTTTCTTTGTGAGGGAAACAGCCCTTTAACAAAAGAATATTTGGCACTTCTCTCTCTTATGAATTACTACAATTTAAATTTCAGTGGGAAAGATTGAAATAGCCTGGTTTTCAGACTGTGAATAAATATTTCTGAGCAAGGGACTACTCAATTATTACAGAGAGTTTTATAGTTTGCTTCATGTCAACTACAGCTTTGAAATTAATCTACTTGAATGTTTCTTCTGTAATTCTCTCCCTCATTTTCAATCCCTGTTTTAGGATTAAAGTGATAACATATATTGTCTCCAGAACACATATTTGGGGTTTTCTGTTTACAAAAGATTATAAGTAGTTTAAGGATGGCAATTCTGTCAGATTCAACCTTAACAATAGAATCTCCATCTAAAACATATGACAGAGAATTGAAAATGACCGAAGTAAAAACGTAAGTCATCCACCTAAGTACCAGCACACTATTTTGGTAAAGGCAAGGAAACTACTCCTGGTTATGATTTCAGAGAACAATGCAACACGAAGTGCAAATTGAGAACAGTCAACAGGAATTTGTAAGGCCTCATAAGGAATACTTACTCTTTATTTACATCACAACAGCTTGAGTGCCAAATTCAACTGCCTATCTGTTCATTTAGCCCCATGCTTCAAAGGGAAATATTCACTTTTATATAGGGTTAATTTTCTGTTTTAAAAACAGCTCAATGAAGCATTTTCTCTACATGGATAATGCAGTAATCAAATTAATTTTAACTATAACTCAGTCCATAACATAAAGGGATAAAACACCCATCACTGAGAATGCTGTTTGTTGCTACTGACAAGAGTAGTCCCATCAAAATCAACTAGTCTCAAAATTATTATCAAAATATTATTTCAACCAGAAAGTAAAGCAGGAGAAAAATGTACTTTTTAAATGGCAACACATAGATATCAGAGCACGACTCTGGGACACTGATTGCGAATTTGTGTATTTGTTGTTAGTTCATCAGGCTTCTAAGCTTCAAACAATTTAAGCTCCATATGTGCCATGTGCTTCTCAGGCCTGGTAGGAGCTCCAACAGAATCAAGGACATTGAAAGCAGGTGCAGAGATCCATGCCAAGAAATTCAGCTGTAAGACCAATGCATTCAGTCCTTAGTGACGAGGTCAGAGAGTGCCAGTGCGCTGCAGGGTCTGCTTTGTATGTACACATGAACAAGGAAAGATCTGAATACCAAAACAGTAGCCCGTGTGATGTTACTATCTACAGTCTAGGCAGAGGAACTGGTTTTGATTTGGAAGTAAAATTTTCTCTGTAAAATACAGAGAAATACTAAAAATCCAGTTTGTCTTGGTCTCAGACAGTACTTTCAGAAATCCCTGAAATCACCTGAGTCCTTCTCTAGTACTGTCAAAAGTAGCTACATTTCAGCTAAAGCAAGACATCCTTTATTCAGCTATTCTAAACAGGCAAGATAACAAGCCTGAGAACTTCAGATTAAAAATGTTACAGCTAAGCCAATTCAGCAGCAGTCTAGTAGCAGGTGCACTCAACACAAAAGCTAAATTGAAATTTTCAGTCATAACCTCTGCTGTGCTTTTTGTACTCTTTCTAACACTTCAGAACTCGTTAATGATCTAATGTCAAATAAGTGTGTGCTACAATTTCAGTGACATATTTCTCAAAAATCAAACTAAACCTTTAATGTTAGTAACATTTAATAAGACATTGTTGATATTACATGTTTGAAATGTAAGTGCAATGAGCCTTACTTTGCATCGCTTCATTTTGCAGCTGTATCCCTTGGACTGCTGTCAAAACTTGGTAAAGACAAATCTTGCTTTGACGCTGAAAGTCTTTGGAAAGCTCAAGAGCAAATGAATGGAGACTCTTCATGTCTTGCTTAAGCCTCTTCTCAGCAAGAAGGAAAAATATGTTATGAAGAAAAAACCCCAGCAGTTAAGGAAGAATCAATATAACAGCAGCACAAATAATTATGGTGAGATATAACAGTCAGGAAGAACCCTCTGCCTGATGAAAGGAAATCTTCAGCAGTATATCTTTCAGAATACTCACTGAAGGATACTGCAAGGTATTTAGCAATGTCACTTCCTAAAGATTGGAGCAAGACTTTATTGATCCTTACCATCTTATGATACATACTTTGATGATAACACAGCTTCCGGTATAACAATGTCTCATTCTTACTTCATCAAAGAAAAACAAACGTGTGTGAGAATGTGCATTCTGTCCTCTTATAAGATGTATCCAGAATTAGCAATGAAAAATTGCGACTCATATATCCCTTACTGCATTCATTTTCCACCGTTCAATCAGGAAGTATTTGCTAAGCTTCACTCTAAGTCATTTCTTAAATAAGCCAGTTCTATGCCTTGCTATGAGAATAGATGTATTTTGAAACATGAGAAACATTATTATTTGGAAAAGTATTTGTCTTATGGATATAATTCAGCGTAACATACATGAGGAGACTGTTACATGTTTTTAAGAGCAGCTTATAGTCACTTAAAAGTCCAAATAAAGACATCAAAATCTTGGAACAAACAATGTAAACCCATCCGTAAGATGAACTTAACAATACCTTATCTCACAGAAGCACTCTGATGTTTCATTAGTCATCCTGGTACAAAGTGTCACATATTTTATTTTTCTAACTGTGGTACTGAACTTGAATTAATCAACTAGTTGCAGTGATCAAACAATAATCTCAACTAAAGGGAGAAAATGACTGCATTTCTCACTGTCAGAAGCCACAGAATATAACTGGAAAGAAGTACTTCTTTTTATTATAGGTATAGGATTACTATTAATCTAGAGTTTTATTTGGAGAACTTTACTCTCTCCAAACATTCATTGATCTCTAATAGTAAACCATCTGAATCTACTGTTATTGCATCACAAGCAATTCTGCCATTCTAGCTATCCTAAAATGTTAAAACACCATTGCAGAATTTACTGAGCAGAATTACTGTAGTTAGAATAGAACGGAATACTTCAATTGAAAGATACCTGCAATGATCATCTAACCCAACTATGCTACAATTAAACTACATTGCCTGTTAAGAACCATCTTCCCTGAGACACTTTTCAGTTACTTTATGCAGATATTCAGTGATGCCCTGAGAAAATGTGACATTTGTTAGTGTCCCTAAATGTAACTCACTATTCTACAGAGTAACTTAAGGAATAAGCATTTCAACAAATGAAAATATTGTGGTAGTGGGAGAACAGTTTGAGTCTCGTTGATGCAAAATTAAGACAAACTGAGTGAGAACACAGGAAAGTACTCCCTCTCATGAGGTCCACCAGAGCAGAACTCTTAGTGAAATCAGTGGAGCTCTCCAACAATTTTTTTTTTTAAAGGCTCTGCTTATCTTGTTAAAGCATATAATAAATATTGGGCTTTAGAGGATGTCTAGATGATAGTCAAATCAGAGATTACAAGGTTTTGATTACAAAAATATCTAGCTTGGGTATTGATAGCCTATACATGAGACATTGGAGCTCAGCAGCAGCCACTTTTACCAGCTTCTCAGGTGACTTTGCAGCCTATTGCAGCAAAATCATTATACATTTTAAGCTAACTCAGGCATTGCTGCACTTTACTGTTATGAATCAAATAAAGCCATAGATCAGGTTCATATCTCACCATTTTCTGTCTTTTACTGTATTCGATAAGCATGTAAATGTTAAGGGCACAGATTATGCCTACATTGCTACTAAATGTATTTACCTTTATTGCTCCATGCAGCTGGGTTACAACAGAACTCCTCTGCAATTTCTGCCGCTGACCATGAGCAGCGTAGAGCTGCAATACTTTATTAGTACTTCTTCCAGCCAACCCTTGATACTGTTTAAAGGTTAAAAAAATTTAAAAAAAAATCACCTAAAGAGTTCCTTTAAAGTATCCATGTTTTCTCTTGCATTCTTTCCCTTTTGTCCCTGTAAACATATTGTAACTCAACTATCTGATTACATGTGATGTCATAAATACAAAATTTCTTCGCTTTTACTTTTTTGTGAGTCACGTGAAGGATCACCTTGAGGTAATTTGCTAACATCACAACATTCTGCTTCCTTAATGCCATAAACCTCAGCATCAGATTACTAAAAGGCTTTTGCAGTTATTAAAACCCTTACTTATGCTTGAGGTCCATCTAAATGGTTAAAACTGTGCCTTCTCTTAGGAAAAAGGGCTGGTTACATAGATGGCTTAAGTGCCTCTTAGTAATCAGACTAGATACAAAGTATCTTTTAGGCTAACTTTTTGACTAGATATGAGGAAGGGAGCTGGGTAAGGAACTGGCTGGAGGGTTGAGCCCAGAGTGTAGTGGTCAGTGGCATTCATTCTAGTTGGTGACCGGTCACCAGTGGTGTTCCCCAGGGCTCAGTGTTGGGGCTGGCTCTGTTCAATGTCTTTATCAATGATTTGGATGAGGGGATTGAGTGCACCCTGAGTAGGTTTGCAGACACCAAGATAGGAGGGAGAGTTATCTGCTTGAGGGTAGGGAGGCTCTGCAGAGGGACCTGGACAGGCTGGATCGGTGGGCTAAGGCCAATGGGATGAGCTTCAACAATGCCAAGTGCTGAGTCCTACACTTTTGTCATGACAACCCCATGAAATGCTATAGGCTTGGGGAAGAGTGGTTGGATTGCTGCCTGGCAGAGAAGGACCCGGGGGTGTTGGTTGATAGTTGACTGAACATGAGCCAGCACTGTGCCCAGGTGGCCAAGAAAGCTAACAGCATCTTAGCCTGTATCAAAAATAGTGTGACCAGTAGGACCAGAGAAGTGATCATCCACCTGTACTCAGCGCTGGTGAGGCCACATCTTGAATCCTGTGTTCAGTTTTGGGCCCCTCAGTACAAGAAGGATGTAGAGGCATTAGAGCATGTCCAGAGAAGGCCAATGAGGCTAGTGAGGGGTCTGGAGCACAAGTCTTATGAAGACTGGCTCTGGGAACTGGGAAGAGGAGACTCAGAGGTGACATTATTGCTTTCTACAAATACCTGAAAGGAGGTTGTAGCAAGATAGGTCTCTTCTCCAGGGTTAACAATGGACAGGGTTAACATTTCCTCTCATCAAAAATGGCCTCAAATTGCAGCAGATGAGGTTTAGCTTAGATAAAAGGAGAAATTTCTTTACTGAAAATGTTGTTAATCCTTGGACTAGGCTGTTCAGGACAGTGGTGCAGTCACCATCCCTGGAGGTGTTTAAGAAACATCTGGATGCTCTACTTAGGGACATGGTTTAGTGGTACGTTAGTGATAGGTATGGTTGGACTTGGTGATCTTAGAGGTCTCTTCCAGCCTTAATGATTCTGAGATTCTGTGTGTTGAAACAGAGGAACAGATTGCCCATCCCTGGAAAACATTCATGGTCTAGTTGGATGTGGCTCTGAGCAACCTGATCTAGTTAAATATGTCTCTGCTCACTGTATCAGGCAGAGGGCTAGATGACCTTTAAAGGTGCCTTCCAACCCAAGGCACTCTACAATTCTATGAACTAAGTTTAATGTTGGCAACACACAACCCCCAAGTTAGTGTTCATGACTCTAGCTTCCTGCTAACACCGAGTCTATTACAGTCAGTAGAGTTGCAATGATGCAAAACTGTACCAATAAAACACTAAGCTGGGGCTACAGCAATCGAAGGAACCAAAAAAAAAATTTAAAGGATGTGGAGAAGAATGCTTTCTAATAATCTAAAATTATCTATTATGAAAAAGTGATTTTTATGCCAAATTTTTTTTTGAGATGAAAAAGAGACTAGAAATAGTGTAACTTTAAATATTTACATACAGGAACACAAAAAAGAAATCTCTGCAGTGTACTTGTGAAATTCTGCAACATGATAGAATCCGTATTATATTTAAAATGGCAATTGTATCATTTACTGTGAGTCCTGGAGCTTAAAATGAACTACATCTTCTTTACCTAGTACCCCCTGCCACATGTTGACATCTATCATTCCTTAACCAGTACTAATAGTTTATTTCTTTACTTTTGAAATGTGCTAGTCTCCAGTACAGAATTATTTCCTAGTTTATTCAGGCCATAAATTCTGTGACCACAGTTTCCTGTTTTTTGAATTAAGAAAGCATAGAGGAGTAAAACAACATGAAAGAGCTTAATCTATTCACACAATAGGTCTGATTTAATCCAACCATTTGATAATGATAGGTAAAAAGTAAGCATTTACTTGCAGTTTAACCACAGATGACATCTGCAAAACAACAATATAATATCCTGGAGCTGTTAGAATAAAGAAAGATTATGTTCCAAGAAAAGTACCTCACTTATCTAAACCAGACATTTTCATGTGGCTTCTTCACCTTCACAAAGAATGCATCTTTTATTTTCAAATGCAACCTGAGATCCTGTACAGCTATACAACACCTTAGCACTAATATAAAATGTTTTTATGTGGAAAAGAAATAGCAGGAAGAGATTATTTTAAAACAACACTCTTCTTTTTTTTTTTTTTTTTTTTTTTTTGTTACAGGCTTAGCCTCCCAGAAATTGAGAATAATTCTATAGAGTGTTCATATGTTATTTTACTCTGAGGATTTTCAAGACTCATGTTTCTCAGGTGCAATGTTTACAAACATGGCTGACAAAAACACATACAAGTAGTGCACCAGAATCAATATCTCTAATCACATGGGAAAAGTTAAGCTTATATATATAAACAATTGCAGTACTCCAGCCTTACTGTTAAATAAGCTTTACCTAGTTAAAACCTACTTTTAACATTTAATATATTTTCCACCATCTGCACAGGTTCCCCTTGATGCTCCATTCTTTTCAATACGAACAATAAAAGCAGAATGGTCAATACTGTTGTCATTGCAGTCAACCTCTCATCACTTTGACTATTAAGTTTATCTTTATTGCTAGCGCTGCCTTGGTTTTGAGGTTTTCTCCATTACAATAGTTTTAGCATTCATCAGAGTTGTTCATAGGCCAGAACTTGCAAATCTGTGCTCACGCATGAGAAACAAAAGGCTGACTATAAAACTTTTTATAGTCACCTTTATTATAAACAGAAGTGAGACTGGCAGACTTGGCTTTATGTACGGAAGGCTGCAGGATCAGGACCTCAGGGACTACTAACAAAAGCACGGGGCTTGCAGGTAGACAAGAACATTACCAAATAGGCAAATACACGTCTACGGAGAAAGAATCTGACGACTTCTGTTCCATAACAACTCATAAAATATGCTGCATGGATAATAATACACTGGGCTGCAGGAAACAGTGGCAGTGCTGATATTCATGATTGTCTAAAGGATATAAACAAAGGGAGGTCTATTGCAAGAGGTAACATTAGACTGATACAACCCTACAGACTGCAAATGGTAATTTATAACTATCATTCTAAGTTTGTCTCCAAAGCTTCCTAGCTCACTTCAGCCACAACAAATCCAATTACCTTATAAAGTTAAGCACAGACTTCTGTTAACCCTAGTCATTGTGACTGAATTTGTTACAGCTCAGTCATTCAGGGAGCAATCACCTCACCTTCATAGCTCATGAAATATTGGGACATATGGTGAAACATTACACAATCTTAAATGTATCTAATTAAAATTAGTATTCTTTTCAATAGAGGCTCTTCAATTAAGGGCAAAACTATTTCATAGATGTCACTTTAGTTCACGTTTTCAGATTGCTGGGGCAAATTAACCAATGTGAAGCAAACTTCTTTTAAGTGCAGTTAATTAACCACCTAAATAGAAACACCAGTGCAAAGTTAATTACTTAGTATTTCCACAATCATTTGAGACTGTTTCTGACTGATAGTGGTAATTCTGTAATGCTCCTCATGTGTCTGTAGGTGCTTGAATCTCCCAGCACATTTTGCAAAAAACTGAAACTGCTACAACTACATGTATCTTCCTACATCTGATGCATCTTACTGACTAGAATAAATTAATTCTTGTACTTATGAGAGTAAAAAAACATCAGCTGAAATACTTAAGGTTTTTGGTAAATATTATAGAATAAAACTAATAAAAACGTTTTCTCAGAATAAATTATGGTATTCTTCTGTACACCTAGCAAAACTCACTTCAGATGTACTATCTGCTTCCAGTCAGGCTTTGAAAAATGTTAAAGCCACTTTTATCCATGAGTGTTAACAAATCCACAGGGAGGGTAAATGGCTTTTCACTCAACCACTCTGTTTCAGCCTAGATTAGAAACTCTTGGCCAACAATCTGCATCACAACTAACACTCAGCTGGCTCTGTTCTGGCAGAGTAGATCAATATTCAAAATTTTCTAAATCTTTGAAATCCTGCCTTTGAAGAACCTAAACATTATTATAGGCTGCTCATTGTTTCAATAATGGTCTAGGAACAACATGCAACTGTGTAGAAGGATATAAAGAAAAGACAGCATGCAGTTGCTGCTGTAGGCTCTGTGACTGACTTCTGCAGTCTCTTGACTTTTCCAGACAATTGTAACACTAGTGCTATGAAGATATGCAAGAGGGCATCTCTGGTAAGTCTGCTGATAATAAGAATTCTTTCCTGCATTTTATGAACAGTCCTTTCAAAAGCATCATTCTAATTATGTCTAAAAAGTATGCCTTCAAAACCTACCCTTGCTTTTAGACAAACATTTTCCCTTCAAGCAAAAAGTAATATTCCATATTTAATGCTTGAAGAGTCATTCCCTCAGTTCACATTTATAATTTTAAACAATGGCAAGTATTTAAATGTATGGCAACTTCTATTTACTAAATCAATCTATCATTACTGCTACCATTTATGATCAAAGAAACCAAACCAATCCAAACACCAAAGAAACACTGAACCTTAATCTTTTCATACATTTCCCCAACAGGTAAAAGAGTGCAAAACCTGAAATTAGGAAGGCAGATTTCAGTGTCTTCTTCTTCTCTATTTTCATAAGAATTCTTTTTGGAAAAAAAATAAACAACAGTTACCTCTGCAAGTTTTAGATGAAGAGCAGCATTTTCAGTTTCCAGGACAACTATTCTTTCTTCTTTGGACTAAGGAAGAAAACCCATCCAAAATCACCAAAATGAAAATGAAATATGAGTCTGATGAAAGTTATTTTGTTATAATGTTTTTACTACACTCATCAATGAATGCTGAACTACTGCCTCATCCCTGGCAGTGTTCACAACCATGCTAGATGAGGTTTTTGAGCAACCTGATCTAGTGGAAGGTGTCTGTGCCCACAGCAGGGAGATTGGAACTAGACGATCTTTAAGGTCCTTTCCAACCCAAACCATTCTATGATTCTATGATCTGTTTCCCTACCTTCAAAAATCAAAGGACTATCTACTCCCAGTCTCCTCAGCACAGTATTTTCCTACAGCATATAAACCCCAGGATAAACTCTTAATATTCTATGATTATCTATATTCTCTGTCACTTTGACTGCTTATGCCAAAGCACATATGTACATAATTCTAACTGCTTCTGCTTTATAAAACCATCTCCTGACATTTTCCAGGTTGTTAAAGAAGTGCTATTGTATTTATTTATAAATAAATACGTACATTTCTGTCTGGTCTCTCATCATGACTATTCCCTCTGCACAGACGCTGCTCTCTGGCACAGTTTGACGCCTGTCCTGCCCAGCAGCAGGCCTGGCAGGGCTCTTCACACCTCTAAAACCCCATTTCTAGCCCAGCCTCAAGTGGAGCAGCCTCTCCCTCCCAGCAGGCTACCTGCCTGATCCCCATAGGCTGCAGTACTTAGGATTCTCACCCCAATTTTAAACCTAGAAATGTACTTTTGACAGAAAGAGGCAAAGAAGACACACAAAACAGCCAGGCTGGGCAGGCCACCCCACCGCCCTCAGCGAGACGATGCTCTGCCTGTCGCCACGTGCCCGCCCCGCTCCCGTCCCGCTGTCGTCCCAGAGGCAGGGGCAGGCCAGCTCTCTCCCCACCACCCCCCTTGGCGCCCGCCTCTCGCTTCGCCTCGCCTCCCGCCGCCGCGGCGCGGTGCTCACTCGCAACCGCTGCTCCAGCTGCCGGAGGCGCTGAGCCCACACGGAGCCCAGGTCGATCCCGCTCCGCGGTCGCATCGTCCTCCCCGCTCCGGCGCCGAGGATGCAGCTGGGGCGTCTGACCGCTGCCGTAGTAACAAGTCCCGCCTTCTCCGCGCCTCAGGAAGCGCCTCGATTGGCTGGGCCAGCGCCTCATGCTTTGCCCGCGCACCGCCTCCGGCGGCTAGCGGAGCGCCTGCCCTTCGCCCCCATGAGCGGCAGGCAGGCGTACCAATCCTATCGCAGAGACGAGAGAAGGGGCGGTGCCTCCCGGGCCAGTCAGGGAGGGCGCGCCGGGAGGGGAGGAGGCGCTACTCGCTACTGCCCAACAAGTTATGTGAGAGGCTAACGAGCTTGCTGGAAGTAGGGACTGTAGGTGTCACTCCATTTGCCGAGTCACTTGGGATAAGTGACCTCAGTGGGCAAGGCCAAGGAGGGGAGTGGTGGGCGAGAAGTCCCGGTGCCGCTGTAAAGTTACAGAGATTTCTTCTCAGGCCACCACTCCTTTGGGACCAGGGTCGCAAACCCACGTTCTGGTTGAGGGTCCACAACAAAGGGCAGGAAGAGGACAGAGGCTGGAGCTCCTGTCGTGGCTACAGAATTCCTCCCCTGAGCGGTTGGTGACGTGTACTATAGGCTAAGGCAGCAATGGCCACAAAGAAGATTAAGGGATAGGAACATCTGTTACACAGAAGGAACTGGGGATTGTTCAGCCTGGAGGAAAGAAGTCTGAGGGGGATCTGATCAATATATACAAATACCTGATGGAAGAGTATAAAAACAACAAAGCGAGACTCTCGTCCCTAGGGCCCAGTGACAGGACAAGATGCAGGAGGCACAAACTGACATATGAAATACTGTAAATACTTCAAATTTTTTTTTAAATTTTTTGTTTGTTTGTTTGAGGGTAGTCAAAATGCTGGAACAGGCTGTCCAGAGAGGTTGTGGCAACTCAAAACCCAATTAGACAAAGGCCCTGGGCAATGGGCTGTAGGTGACCTTGCATTGACCCTGGGCTAGATGATCCCTTCCAAGCTCAACTACTTAGTAACTCTGTGAACACAGGATGGGTCTTAGGAGATGGATAAAGCCTACAGGTCCAGCTTGTGTGGGCACCCTAAGAGGCTGCCCAAGACAGGAGCTAGTAATTCAGGCTATGCTGGGGATCTCATACTAAGGTTTCCAAGGCCAATATGTGACATATATTAGTAATACTAATTAGTGCTCTCCTGTATTGCACTGAAAGATTAATATTACTTTGAAAGCAGTCATGATACTATTTGGCTATTAAATATGAAAGTATGCCAGGTACAAATATGTCAGCTTCTTGGAGGTGGGAAACAACATTATTTTTGCATTACATTGCTTTTTTCTTTTTAAATAAAAGCCAATGCTAATTAGAGAGGAATCCAGTTCTGCAGAAGAGCAGTCTCAAGTTACTGTCTACTGAATGTGGTGAATGTGCTCCCATGCAGGCAGCAGAAAATGCAGAGGCATACAGCAGTGAATCTCACCATGTTTGACACAAAATGGGTAACAATCCCTTACAATGTGCAGATTCTCCAAGTAGCTGTATTGCATTTTGGTCTCCTTAAGAAGGTTTACCTGCCATCACAGCTGGTAACGAAGCCAGTTGCCTTCGAATTTTTATCCTGGGAGGCTTTGCCACTTGGGCCACACAGCCACTAACTGACCATTTGAGATAACAGTATCATTTGAAAAAATAGTAGGAAGAACCAACTGTTTTCCCATTCATCAAATAAATGAGTTACAATGTGTTTTTTAAGACTATTCTTGGAGAAGGTTATTTTTTACCACGGCTATTTTTCTGGTGACCTCTCATGTTGTTTAATTAAGAAGAATGGTCTTGTTTATTCGGCTGTTTGTGCACTTATTGCTTGACCTACAAACAGCAAGTTGTATGATCAAGTATACCATTTACTTCAGTAAACAGGATGTGTACTATGGACCTTGTCAATTTCTTGATTTCCTTGCCTTTTCCTCAAATACCAGCAAGACTGTGGTACAGACAGTACATAAGAACAGTTGAAAAGCACTGTATGTCGCTGATAGGTGCAGAAGAGAGAATTTGATAGAGGTTTAAAATAGTCTTTACTGTGAGTCTTTACAGCAGACCTGGCTGCATATGCAAATATAATTTCACAAAGCTGTAAGAGTCATTACGAATTAAAATATCAAGAGCCAGGCCACTAAGGATGACAATTTACGTCTCTAAAGCAAAGCAGAGCAGATGCTGCACTGTTCAACTGCCTCATACTGGTATGCTTGCTTAGCAAACCTGGCCTGAATTGTGCAAGGCATAATTCAGAACTTGTTTTCCCAGTGATTACATGTTGGCACTGTTGCATATCACACAGTTCCTCCCTTACAACTTCTGGACTTCTGTAGTCTGGAAATAAATGTTTCTATGACACAGTTAACAGCTGCTACAGCTAGAGTCTCATCAAATCACTTTTCGCTTGCACCAGTTCTTTGCTCTCTTTAGACTAAGGGACTACCATTCAAAAGAACAACAGATTGTTTCCTTTTTCTTCTAGACTACATATTCTGTAGTCAAAATTCAGATTTTTTTCTTTAGCCTGTTCTCACAGTCAAAAGCTACAGACTCAAACTTGGGTAAAGGATTCCCCTCAGTCATGTCTTGAGGCCCTGGCAGTCATTTCCTTGCAACATACTGAACAGCACTTCTGGCTTTCTGTGGTTCCTTTTAGCTTCTTCCCTGCCTTTATACACATCTCTCATATTAAAATCTAGAATATCCTCATTAGTGATTTTGAAAATTCCAGAGTGTGGGGCCCATAATACAAAAGATAAAGGTACTCACCTGGAAAGACACGTAGGTGCTTCTCAATCCCAGCTCCAGTGGATGTTCAGCTGCAGCAAAAGGCACCTCACCAGGGGGTCTGGTTCTTTCCCCTACTCTCTGCAACCTGAGCTTAAACTGTTGTCTCCCATCAAGAGTCAAGTCGTCTACCCTTATCAATCCAATGACAAAAAAGAAGCACCACCATACTCAAGTCTCTTAACCTCCACTCAAAATTCATTTGAGTCCCTCCCTCCAAACTTCTAGGTCAGCCAAACTGATTTCTTGCAGAGATTAGAAAAAATTTGTCCTGTCTTTGTGTTCAAAATAAAGACATCAAATGGCTTTTTAACCACATTAGTCACAACAGAGACTGACTGAAATGCTGTTTAGCCACCTTCCCAGTTTCTTTTCACCATCAGAAATAAAACTTTGCACTTGTGGAGGATACAGTCACAGTAGAACTAACCTATATAACTGGTCCCACCAATATTCACTGTTTCAGCAGCTGCTGTTTACGCTGTAAAAATCACTTTTAAGTCTCTGCTACAGATACGGAACAACACTGGGACAAGAAATTCTCCTCTCTGATCAGTGAGAATCAGCCTCCTTTATTGATTCTCTATGTAAAATGAATTTGAGGTTTTCATCTATTCATTATGAGACAGTGATTTTGCTTGTAAATATATTTTAAAAGAACAGGTAAGACAAAGCACTAACAAGAGCCCCTCCAGCTTTATGACAATGCTCTTATGAATGCAGAATCAAATAACAATCAGCACAAAATCCATTTAATGCAAAGTTAAATACAATACAAACTTTATTAAAAATAGGTTGCAAGTGAAATACAGTAGAAATGGGAAACTACAGCAGTTTTGATGTTTTTCATAATAATGCACAGACAAATATGAAAAGCACTTTTACACATATTCACACTTGACCCAAATGCCCAATAGCGGCCAAATCCACTCAACTGAAGGTTATAGGTATTTTTTTGCTAAGCTTTTTTCAGTTTCTAGCAGCAACAGTAATTCAGCCACAGCATAAGTTGTGTTGTTTTTTTTTTTTCCCTTAAGAAAAATGTCACTGTAAGGCTGCTAGTGTTCTCAAGATAAATTGGGAGAGGCTTGCTTTTCCTGATTAACAGACATAGCAAGCATGCAGATCCTTCATTAACACTTTGAACTAGTTTAATCTTCTACTTCATATTTAACAGGTGAAACGGTAAAAGCACACTTTCAAATAAGAAACCTGAAATACGTAAAAAATATTTACACTCCAATTTTCATTAACTTGCATTTATTTATCATACAACTCTTATTAAAAGTGATTTCTTTCCTAAGGCAGTGAAAGTCTACCCCTTTGTATTTGGAAGTGTGCACAATTTCCTAAATATATATTTATAAGAGAACAATATGATACAAGAAAAAAAATCATCTAAAGCCAGTAAAGGGCTTTGTCAAATAGAAAATTTGTTTGGAATCACAATATATATTGTCTTAACATCACACAACGAGAAAAACTCCAATGAGGTCCTTATTCCCAATATCATCAGCCACATATGCACAGCTGAAGAGATAGTGGGAGGAAAAAGATTAACAATTTAAAATTAAATAAGGCTATTACAGTGTGAAAAAATAGCTTGAACTGCCAAAAGAATTTTCAGTACAACAGTAACAGGATGTCAGTAAAGCCAGCTAGAGTAAAGAAGAGCTTGCTAGCATTGCTTGGTCAGCATGAGCAGAGATGGTTGGTTGCCAGCACATCAGCTCTGTTAATGACTGTACTAACATTCCCACTTCCAGCCAGCAGTATGGTATTTGATGCTCCACACTTCAGTCTTTGTCTCTAATATGCCAGTTTACTTCTCCATAGGAAAAAAAAAAAAAAAAAAAAGGATATTGCTGAACTGGTAATAGCAGACTTACCACTACTGTTCCATGCCCAATTGCCTGGTAACTTCTAATCTACCTTTCTCAGAAAACATTTGTATCCGTTTTGCTCACCTTCAAACTGGAATCAATACTCCTCAGCTTTAATACATTACTAACATTTTGGTCCTAGCTGATGAAGGGCCACTAGTGTAGCCTACTATCTATTGCTTATGTGATTTTTAATAAAACAATTATCCAAAACATTTATCTTCACATATTTGAAAGTCTGAAGCACATATAGTGGAGATGCATCAACATACAGATTTTTCCATAAGCACACAAATTCTTAGGCAACCATTTTAGACCCAACAAATATGCAGGACTAGAAATGTTTTTATGCCAAGGTTCTACCTACAGAATGTGTTATTCCAGTACTAAGTAATGGTAAGATCTGTATTGATATGCTGATCGTTCTATGAATGCCATACAGTATGTCAAACTTGCATATATAAACTTACTTGAGGTGGCCCAGATATTGGTTTCTTCTCAAACAACCTAAAATACTACTTTCTAGTGCACAATTTAGGCAGTTCAAGCTATTCTCACTCTCTCTGCTCAGCAGCTAAAACAAAAGTGTGTCTATAGAACACCAGGAAACAGAACTTATCTTTGACAAGTGCTACTTGGTCTGGTGCACAAGAACTTAACCCCCAAAACAGAAAGGAAAAAAGTTACCTTCACGTGATTCATATCTTTAAAATGTTACAGTGCTTTCATTGTATAAACCACAAGCTCCTGGCAAAGCAATCAGTTTTCTTGCTATTGCAACATCTCTAAATCTTAATTAACAGTCTTAGATATAGAGAAATCAGTCACTCCTTTCAGAAAACATTCATTTTCTGTTCATTAGTAGTGCCCCCCATCTCAATCCCTCAATTTGGAGATCTTCAGTTACATCTGATAAGGTGCTTTAATCTTACTTTGTGTTCAACTCATTTTCCAGTTCCATTAATTTCCTAGAAGCTTTTACTTTATTAGATACATCCTGACCCTGTGAAAAAAGTCGCTGGCGTTCCCTGAACGTCAAGTTTTCTGGTGCTCCAGGTAAATCTGTATCTTGACTGCAAAGGGAAAAAAAGTCTGTGTTATAATTCTTATCTACAATATCCTTAAATATAAGTCTTAGTGACATGTATTGACTGGTAGCTTTTTGGAATACAGTAAAAGATTCTCCATTTAGAGTTCTGCAAGGTTTTGTTCCCCTCACGTACCTTAAAGTCTGCCATTGCGCTATCAGACAAATTAACGGCTTATGACCATCGCTGGCACATTAACATGAATGAAACTACATGCCAGTTTTCAAAGAAGTGAAGCACAGATGTAAACTAAGGCTCTGCCTGTATTAGCACAGCATTGCTGTTGTGGCTAAATTAGTAAGCATTTCTGTGGCAATATCTGCCTAGGAAAAAGCACTGGAATACAGAGCTTTTATGCCTTGGTAAACGAAGCTACTAGTAGCTGTAGCAGCTGCAAACCCTCTCTGTATTTCACTCTATACTGGCAAAGCTTCCAAGTGAAATCGTTGCTAAAGCTCTTGCACTTATCTCTTACCCTTGTAGCAAACCAATTTTTTATTATGTGTTTCTCACCACTGCAGTAAAGAACTCAGATGATAAAAGTTTTAGCTGTAACAATACTTAGGTGATTATTGCTGGTACAATAAAGCTTTAAAATATTACTATCAATACAGGCTAGGGGATGAGATGATGGAGAGCAGCCCTGCAGAAAAGGACTTGGGGGTGCTGATGGATGAGAAGCTGGACATGAGCAAACAGTGCACACTGGCAGCCCAGAAGGCTAATCGCATCCTGGGCTGCATCAAAAGAGGCGTGACCAGCAAATCGAGAGAGGCAATTCTGCCCCTTTACTCTGCTCTGGTGAGACCTCATCTGGAATACTGTGTCCAGTTCTGAAGCCCTCAATACAGAAAGGACATGGACCTGATGGAGCAGGTCCAGAGGAGGGCCACAAAAATGATCACGGGGCTGGAACACCTCTCCTATGAAGACAGGCTGAGGGAGCTGGGATTGTTCAGCCTGGAGAAGAGAAGACTTCAGGGGCACCTACTAGTGACTTTCCAGTACCTAAAGGGAACTTACAAGAAGGTTGGAGAGGGCCTGTTTGCAAAGGCCTG
>VWZO01017255.1:36428-159992 GCA_013396975.1 Bucco capensis
TGAAGGCATTCAAGGTGAGGCTTGACAGGGCTCTGGGCAACCTGATCTAGTTGGGGATGTCCCTGCCCAGTGCAGGGGGGTTGGACTAGATGACCTCCAGAGGTCCCTTCCAACCCAAACCATTCTGTGATTCTATGATTCTATATTTCAATTTCTTATCAGAAGAAGTTTCACTTTAATCTCCAAGGGATCACTGCTCTGCACACTCCACTAACTGAAACATCAACCACATTTTAAAATGCAGGAACCAGGCTAGCAGCTCCTACAGAATTCTAGCCAAGCCAAGTCACATCTTCAGTACACTATGCGGTAAAGCTTGCCATTTACATATAAGATAAAGCCTGAATTTATGCTTATTACAAATTTGGCAAGTATTCCTCTTGAAAGGTAATGCTCAGAGTTATAAATCCACCTAAACCAGTTGAAATTGTTCATTGACAATGATCATTCAGTTTACTTGGTTGCAGCACTGAAATTTGCTGCTGAGAAGTAGCACTTCAGATCAGCTAAAGACTTGTGGAGAACTTTAGTTGTATTTTATAGTAACCCAAGATACTCCAGAGGCAATTGCGGAACTCTTGAATAGCCCACAGACATCAACAACAGAAAATATTGCAGAAGTTAGCCAAGTCAGGTGTATAAAAGTTAGCAGACTCATGCATGTCACCTTTTAGATCTTTTGTCTCTTGGATCCCGATAAGCTTCATGGGTCCCAACAGCTGCTCCTGTAGATCCAGTGTATGAGTTTATTCCTTATGTGAAAGAAAAAGTAAGTTGAAGGATTGCAGTTACAATATTTTTCTATTCCTTTAAAAAGGTGCAGTGCTTCTTTCAAGAAATTAAACTAGAATTTAGAGTCATGTGACCTCCAGAATATTTAAAACCAGTACGACTGAATTCCAGTCTCCTTCAAAACAGCTTAATTTTTTTATTCCTAATTTTGTGTTAGAACACATTTTGTTTAGATTATACAGTACATATCCAATCATGGTCTTTATCTTATTATGGTTTACTGTAAGACATTAGAGTTGTTCAAGGAGATTTACAGAAAGAGCAACACACTTCATTATCCTGTGGCAAGATCCACAGGAAGTAAGTTAGCTGCAGCTGCTCTCCTTAGGAGGCTAAAAATAGGCTAAGATTAATATATACCATCTCTGCAATTCAGCACAGTCAGAATTTTTGTCTCTGTTTAGTATAATTAAGTAAACTATATTGTTCTGGAAATGCCCCCTTCCCTCCTCACCATTACATCTACATTTCAAGCAAGTATCTTGTAGCACTGCACCTTTAGTTTAAGTTGATAAAACATACACATTTTACACATCATATTAATTCTTTCTAAAGGCCACAAGACAAAACCTTTTCTTTCCAATCAAAAAAGTTTAATTATTTATATTTAAGACTGTATGCTCTTAATAACTGTCAGGGAAAGAGTAAAAAGAAGTGTCAGCACAATACTCAGATTTGTCTTCAGACAGTTCTGGTTACAATATTGTACACGTTATGTCTTGTGAACCTTCTTTGGTACAGAAGGAAATGTTTGCTTCTTCCACTGGTATATATAACTTCTCATAAATATTCAATAAGAGAGACAGATGGGGCCAGAACACACAAGCAAATTTAGCTAGCATTTTGTAGGCTAAATTTTTTCCACCAAAAAAATCATAGTGGACCAAATCACACTAGGTATATCAGGCATATGAAGACTTTTTTCCTATCAGATATGAGTCTTACATGCATATAAGCACTACTGTCCCTACTTTACAAAGTCTGGATCCACAGATCCACATGCTGTGGTTCACACTTCCACCTGATTTACGACAGTAGTTTTGATTTGGATGTCAGCTTTTTTCTTTGTTAGTTGTCAGATCCAATAGTCTTAAGAGACCCAGTGGAAGAAGGTACAAGAGCAAAATTTGCAGAAGCGTGGTTTACTAGAGTTAACGTTCAAAACAGAAAAGAGCTGTAAAGGACAGTAATGTAATAGAGTCAGCAAGATGGGAGATGGTAAACTGCACAGTGAATTCTGCATTTTGTGCAAACGGCTTTGTACGTTACGCAGGTAGTCTTCATAGAAGCTTGAGTAATCAGGTGAAGTTAACCTGTTCTCATGGCTATTTCAAAAATTATGAAATAAGAGTATTCAGAATTAGTTGTATGGTTTATGAATTAGGTTATTAAAGGCGAAGCATCATACTACAGTATTCTTTAATTGTTACCAAAACCCTAACCATATCTTTGTAGATTGTCCTTCTGATTGTTTTCCAGGAAAAACACACACACACAAACACACACACAAGAAGTATCACTGAACATCTCACTTTCCTGAGATTCATTTTTCCATTAAAATTAACAGAAAGCAGGACTGGGAAATGCAATTACATATGAAATAGCATTCTGGGTTGTGGATGATGGGAGGTAGGAAGAGTGGTGGTGACAACTACTTACTGCTGGTTCTATAGTTACTTTATTCATTAAATGTATAGCATTCAAAGTGTCAAATAAGCAAGGAAAACAAGTGCCTTTGGAAGCCTATGTGTTGTGATGGAAGGCACATTTTACACTGTTATAGTCAGTTTCAAGTAAGAATTTATAGAAAGTCCTTTTAAAGAAAAAAGTTTGGTACATAGAGAACAAAAGCTTCATGTCAGAAGCCTGCTATTTCAGAATATTCCTAAGAGCAAGCTGACAATGCAGCAGTCCTAGTGTTTGAAAAGAATCTTTTCCAAACATTTCCTGTCTTTATCCTTACTTTAACTCTAATTCTGTGTGATATAAGGTGCTCAAAAGCTAGAGTCCTTCTGATATAAAACTGTGACTTCAGTTCACTGGTTATGGGTTTATCAATGGACTCACATGCGTGGGTAGGTAGGCATAATGGAATTATTTGCATTCTAATGGTAGCACATAGCAGGTAGTGTACAGTGCATCTACTTATACTCCAGTATAATGACAACACACTGGAAAGCTAAAACTTTCCTTCATCTTCCTTTAAGATTTGGAATCTCCAACAGTGCCAGACAGGAGCAATCTCTTACAACTAGGGGAATGTTACAGCCACCATTCCCTTCAGAAGAACATAGAAGAAAAGAAATGTAGGGGAAGCACTGGCAGATGCTGCTATTTAAAGATAAAATCTTTCATAACTAAACTGCAAATTTATTAGAGTGAGATCTACACAGACAGTGGTTTAAAAAAATTTAGCATGGAACTTTGGAATGAATTAGCTTTAAATTCATCAGTACAGCTAGACTAGTAATCTGCAGATAAAATAGGGTGCTGAAGTTACTAGCAGCTAGAGCTCTACTTGAAATTAAACTCCATTATGGAGTTTAAGTTGGAGTTACAAAAAAGACAAGACAAGGAGACAAATACAGGGGTGTAGAAAGGAAGGGAAGAAGTATGGCAAAAAGCACTAAGATGAAATTTTGATTTTTGTCTCTCTACAAGAAAACTGCACTGTACAAACGGTAAGTACAGGAATGGTGCCTAATGGATGAAACTAACTGCATGTTCTATATGTCTCTTTGGGGGTTGTATATTTATGAACTATGTCTACAAAAGTCATTTTTAAAGCCATTTGCACACACTACTAAAAGGGAGAACCCTGGTACCAATAATGAAAGCAGAAGATAAGCTCTGTCCTTGAACCCATAAGAAAAGGTTTCTTGTGTTGAAGAAAGGTGCGCTTCCAGATGCCCTGAGTAACCATTGGTCAGTCATACAAAACAAATCACTGAAAGATACAGAGTGAAAGCCAAAACCAACAGTACTTTGAATTGGTGGAGTAACAGTTAAAATAATTTCAGATTTATTGTTTGAAAGATGGATTTTTTTCTTTTGAAGAGATTGGGTAAGGAACAAAGAAATTTGAGAGATCAAAACAATTAAAAATCGAAAGATTCATATTAATATCAAGATTTAAGTTAGATCACCACAGCAAAAAAAAGTGATTAAGTGGGAAAAAGTAAATCACAAAGTAAGTGATTCGATCTACAGTACCAGAGTTGAAAACACAAGGATAGTTTTGGAGAGATGATTGATTTCATGTTGTCTACCTTTAGAGCTGCTGGCATGGATGAAACTCGGTTTGTTTGGTGGGGGTTGGGGCTGGCTTTTTTTGGCAGCAGTACTGTTGGCATTGACTGTAGATGACTGGAATGAGTTGGAAAGAAAGAGGCCATCTGAAACTGGGCGAGGCTGGCGGGAGGGCTGCTGTGGCTTAAGGGTGGCAGGAGGAAAGTCACCATAAGATTTTCTTGTGCTGGAGTACTTATCCTGACCTGCTAGATTGGAATCCTCCTCCTCATCATCATCATCATTGTATGCAACAAACTTGGCAGTATAAATCGTGTCAGGGGAGAGGACCTGTGTTTTGAGGTAAGAGGTGTTTCGCTGAGGTGGGGGAGGAGGAGCGTTAGATGAAGGGGTTGGGGATGGGAGTTCATATTCCCGTGGAAGTGGAGGTCTGTACAGACCAGGCTCGTCAGGTTCCAGTAATCTTCGTTCTGCTTCATCATGCTGCCTGCGCCTTTCAGCCTCTAAGCGACTGTAATACTCCTCTTCCTGTCGCCTCTGTAAGTCCAGAGGGAACAGAAATGCAGTGGTCAGAAAGACAGACACTTCAATCTAAGACAGATTTAACTTTTCAGTCACCAAGCTACAAACATCCTTTTTTGTCTCCTTTTCTGGTAATAAGCAGGGCATCAAATGGACTCATGCAAAGTATATTTACTACTGTGAAAAAATGGCAGTCATCCTGTAACACAGTATTGCCATTATTATTATGGAAACTACGGAAATTAGCCTATGGTAACTAAGGCAACCTGCCTGTATGAATAAGGGCAGTTCCAGCATTTATTACTCAAATTTAACTATTGCTAAAGCTATGAAGAATCGGTGGGAAAGGAAAATAACTAAAATTAACTACCATCTTAAAAAAGGGTACTTTGTAATTTTTGCTGCATGCCTATACAATGTAAATTAATCAACAGAACCTTGGAATAGATGACTCCTAAACAAAGCTTCTACTATGAATACACAAAAACCACTTTCACGTAAAAATCAAATTACAAAGGACTCTTCTAAAACAGACATCAACTAACTGTTTTTTAAAAAAATCTATAGAAACCCCCAAGCCTCTATGCTAACGATATTTATATAAGACTACTGACCATTTTAAAGGCCATGAAATATCTTCTATGTAGTTTTCCATTTACTGTTAAATTTTTACTGTTCTTTTTTAAACTAAGGAGCATTTAATTCTGTTCAGCTCTTGTCTAAATCACACTGTAAGTTAACATAAGGATCTATTTAGTAGTTTGATAACAAATCAAAACATATATTTGGAAAATGCACGTTAGAAAGCCCCTTTTGTCTAAGCATAATATAACTTCTACTGGAAATATATGACATTTTGAATAACCATCCCTTCTGGTTTTAATCCATGTGTTAAAAAAAAGACACCTTATCTGCACAACATGGTTAGTCAGTTATCCTAAAAAAAACCCTAAATAAATCTGATCTTGTTCATCTAGAGCAAAGACATGAAATTCATCTTCTTGTACTATCTTCTAAAACTACTCTAGTGGTCAGATGGTACTGAGTTCTGTTGTGGTAGATGTATGAGTGTCTCAGTCAGGATCAGTCAGTGGAAACCCGAATCTGTGATCCAAATGTCATCTGGCTGCATCATTAACAGAAATTTAAGGAAGTCTTGGTTGTTTGTCGGTTTTTTTTTGGCTGCTCCCTTTTTTAATTTCCTACAGTATATATTTTAAAATACTTTCCTCAGTCCAGATACACCTTCCTCACTTCTCACCTACCACCACCCCAAGCTTAGTCACCTTCTACTTACCAACCCACACTGCTTAGGGAAAATAGCCTAACAAAGCCTGAAAAAAATCTAACAAAATATATTTTAAAAGTGAATATATTTAAGGTTTTTCATTTTTTAAAAATATATTTGCTCAATCTTCCAAGAAGAAATTTCTCTCAACATTAAAAGCCAGCCCTCTTTTGTCATTTCTGCAGTCAGTGTTACTAACAGGCAAATCTTCAGTTTGAACGAAAGTAACTTTTCTTTCTCTAGGAAGAAGTGGGTCTGAACAAACATGGCAAGAGTCAAACAAGGTGTTTTGTTATCCAGTTTTGAACAATAAAGGTTCTCAAATTCATGTATAATGTTCTGAAGGAACCTACAAGCCTGAATTTCTACAACCTGATTGCACTTATCTGTGGAAATCATAGAATCATAGAATGTTAGGGGTTGGAAGGGACCTAGAAAGATCATCTAGTCCAAACCCCCTGCCAGAGCAGGATGACCTAGACAAGGTCACACAGGAATGTGTCCAGGCAGTTCTTGAATGTCTCCAGAGAAGGAGACTCCACAGCCTCCTGGGCAGCCTGTTCCAGTGCTCTGTCCCCCTCACTGTAAAGAAGTTTTTCCTCAGGTTAATACTAAACCTCCTGTGGTCCAACTTGCTCCCATTTCCTCTTGTCCTAACTTTGGATGACATTGAGAAGAGCCTGGCTCTCTCCTCCTGACACTCACCCTTAACGTATCTGTAAACGTTAATGATGTCCCCTCTCAGTCTCCTCTTGTCCAGGCTGAAGAGACCCAGCTCTCTCATCCTGTCCTCATAGGGCAGATGCTCCACTCCTTTAAAGATCTTGGTGGCCCTGTGCTAGATTCTCTCCAGAACCTCCCTATCCTTCTGGCGTTGGGGGCCCAGAACTGGACACAGTATTCCAGGTGGGGCCTCACCAGGGCAGAGTAGAGGGGGAGAATAACCTCTCTCAATCTGCTGGTCACGCTCCTCTTAATGCATCCTAGGATGCCATTGGCCCTCTTGGCTGCAAGGGCTCATTGCTGGCTCATGGGCATCCTCCTATCCACCAGGACTCCTAGATCTTTTTCCCCAGGGCTGTTTTCCAACAGATCAGCTCCTAAACTGTACTGATACATGGTGTTGTTTTTTCCCAGATGCATATACGTAATGATTTACTTCCTTTCTAGAGACCAATTTCCTCTCCTCCCATAGTCCAAACATAAAAGACAGTACTTAATATTTCTATCTGTATTAAACAATTACTACAAAACAATTTACATGCTATTAGACACAGCAAAACCCAACACAACTAACTCAGACATATAATTAAGAAGGTAGGCTAGTCATGCTAGAAGCTGAAGGAAACCAGGAGGTAACTCATCTCTATCATAACTTTCAGACAAGGCTCTGAAGGCAAGCCCTTGCCACTGCTAAAAATCTTTAGCTGGTAAGCCTACGGTACTATTTCTGCAATATCAGTCAACTCTGGCTACCATAAATGGGCTTTTTGGTTAACTACTTCTTTGCTTTATATTAGACAAAATGGAACTTTGGACCATGATCCTTATAACTATGGCTACTGTGTTAACCCCTGCTGACCTAAACCTGAACTTTTACTGGCCTTGCTAAAGAGAGGCCTGTCAGAACCCCTGCAGCACTAAGACAACCATAACCTTTTCTTCAGCCTCTCTTCTGGTCCGCTCCTCCTCTTGCTGCCGGCGCTCTTCTTCCTGCCTGGCTCTGTCTTCTGCTTCTCGCTTGCGCATTTCTTCCAATTGCTGCTGCCGTCTGCGTTCTTCATCCTGTAACTAACGGAGAAAGATCTTTAATTTTTTCTTTACTCATGTGGGTAAGATGGGTAAAAAAAGGGTAACCTGACTATATGCCTCTAAAAATCACATTCAGTACAAAAATACTATATTACAGATAAATCAATATGATTTCTAGCTGTTAAGACTATGCTTTGTTATGTTGGTTTCCCTAAAAATCCCCTAAAAAAAGAAAAGAAAAAAAACAAAAAACAAACTAGATGAAAGAGATGCACAGAACTACATACACAGAAGCACAGAACACATAGGGACACATTTTAGCAGTCATGTATGAACCCCTAGCAGAAGACTGAGGTGACTCATGTTCGAGACAGCTTCAGAAACCATAGTCTCATAGGTCCAATAAAGTGAAATTAAATACTTGGAACCAACAGTCCACAGCTCCAGCAGCCAATTGGTTTTTCATTTTGGATTAGTATTTAAGCACCGGAAAATCATGACTCATTAGTCAAAGGGTCAATCCATTTAAAGTAACAAGCTCATTCAGCAAGTCTGCAAATAGCCTCAGAAGATAAATAAAATCTCCTGCTGTATCTGCAACAGATGTGCTCAGGAAAAAGCAGAGAGTAAGGCAAAAAGATCTGTGACTACTGGAGATTAATCAGCTCAAGTGAACAATGATATGCTTATGATAAACACTGCACAGATAAGAAAACTGAGCAAACAATCCAAACTTTGCATGACTCTGTACAGCT
Source organism: Bucco capensis (assembly GCA_013396975.1). NCBI lineage: Eukaryota > Metazoa > Chordata > Aves > Piciformes > Bucconidae > Bucco > Bucco capensis. Next base: position 44,787 of record VWZO01017255.1, read on the forward strand.
AACAGTATCTAAGCGCCTGATAGACAGGAATATTCCCTGGCATAATAATATTCACAAGTAGAAATCAACTGTAGTACATGCCGTGTTATTTCTTACTACAGCATACGTTTGAAAGTGATCCCCCCCATTGGTACAAATCAGTAAATCATTGGATTTTGCTATAAGCTACATGTAACATGGATACTTCTCTACTCCTGGATGTGTTTCATAATCCAGTTTTATTTATGGGGAAAACCCTTTAGACACAAAGCAGTAATGATATAGTAAGAGAAATTTAGTTTTTTAACAGACTTTGGGAGGACAACCTTCATGTAGGTGTCTCTTCTACCCCAATTAACAGGAAAAGGGCTTTAAAGCAGATTAAAGTTTCTAATCAATTTTCCAGACACCAATCAATTCAAAAAATGAACTTTTGAGTTTTTTACTGATTTTTCTGGTAATTATTTCCCCCACTGTTCATGTAGTATTTATATTATGGACATCTTATGACCTTATAAAATACGTAATTTTGAAAACATTTGCCTTCTACATCTTCAAGCAGCTTTGCAGACTAACAGCAGTGACAACACCTCTCATTTCAAGTGCTAAATCCCACCATTTTTCAGCATGAAAGCTAAAGAACAAAATTAATTTAATTTAGGCAGTAATTGGCAAATGTATACTAAAGGATGCCACCTTCAAGTAAACTCCCCTTATTTAGGGCTAAAATTTTTTTTAATTCCTAACTGAAAATGACATGGAGATCAGGCACTATATATATATGGCAGAGCATGGAATAAAGTAGTTAACCAACTCCCTGCCTGGATTAAGAAAGATCTCTTTCTTGTCTTGGTTATTAAAAAAAAAAGACATTAGTTTAGCAAAGGAGATAATACTGCTGCCAAAAGAAAAGACAGTAATTCAAAAGAGCTTACAGAGGTAATTACCTCCTAAACCAACTTAAAAGGTCAAAAACTGCACAGTGAAAAAAATGCAGGAAAACTCCTTAACCCTGTCCCAGTTGCATTTAGAAAAAAATCTCTGAACATGGCAGTTACTGATCTCAGGTCACAGCATGGATCTTTTTTGCTTAGTAGCAAACACTCCTATTTAAATGCTTTTAAAGAAGAAAATATTTCAAACTAAATTAAAGGAGAAGTAGGACTGGACTGTTTTATATTCTTGTGACATTAACTAAAGAAAGAAGGGAGAACTGGGCAGGGTGCCCACCTGGGAATAGCTGTCAATATCAAAACCATAAAAATTGTGAGGACAACTGTATCCAGGTCAGAGTCTATACTAAACATAATACCTAGTAAAAAAGCCCAAGAAGCAGGAATAGAGTAACTATTACGAATTCTTTACTCTTAGTAACTAGTTTCCACTTTGGAGCATGCCCAGACCAAGGCAGGGAGTGGTGGGATGGTGAGGCATGCCAGAGTGCTTGCAGGCATTTGTGTTTGTAATTGCATACAGCAGTACACAATTCTAACTTCATCCCAAATTTTCAAGACACTAAGGAAAATTAGCTTCACATCCCATTTATAGTAAGAGGGCTATTGGATTCCAGGTTGAATATGTCTCTATCTCAATTAGTTTTCCTCTAGTTTGAGTCATGTTTTCACGTGATTTACTGTACTTCCATGGCTTCTCCAAAGCAGCATGTGTTTATATTGTAACAGCTAGAAACAATGGATCTGAACAGTTAGAGCGACAGAGAAGAGCATTCTCCCAGCTGCAACTAAGCGAAGCAGATAAGCACAAAGCACTAATTCTTTCCCCTTGCTTTGTCCCAGCTCTGTTGCAAATTTCCAACATACGCTTGCAGCAGTATTCCTACCTAGGAAGGCAAAAAAGGCCATCTTACTTCAGAGCTACTGGTCTAATGGGCCGATCCATAACACAAAAGATATTAATGGGACTGGCAGGCATCCAGGAAGTCTCTGGTTCCAGACAGAATTCATTTCTCCAAGCACTGCTTAGAATGCTTTAAAAGACATTCCAGAAGAACTTTAAATTTATACCTATTTATTTATGACCTAGCTAATGCTGGGTCAGATCTGTTAGTGGTCTGGAGAATTTAAGAAGACAAACACTAGCCAAGCTTACAATTAACTATTCATAACCTTTCATCAGCCTTGTAATTAGCAGAACAGCTATTACCAGCATTCATGTTAGGCATACATAAAAAGCAGTGAGCACTTGAAGTGCTTTCCTAAAAACAAAGCAGTAACTACTTGAGTACATGAAGAAACATAGGATAGATGCAACTATGCCCGAAGCCATATGAACAGTATGAAAATCAGAAAACAGTCACTTCTTCCCTGGAGCAAGTTTGCTTTCTTCTCATTTCCCTCATCCTTTGGAGTTCCTCTCTTTTTTTTTTTTTTTTCCTTTAGTTTGCTTATAATTTTATCTAATTATCGAGGTTCAGCTTATACATGGCCATTATTTAATTAGTTGCAGGTATTCTGAAAAATGATTATTTCATAGCTTGTACCCTAACCAGATTTCTTAAATCTGCTTTTCTCTTAGTGACTATTGGGGTGTATGTATAACCTTCTAGTTTGAGAGTTATGTTTGTCAGGTTTTTGTTGTTTGTTCATGTTTTGGGGAGGCTGAAATCAATGTGAAAAACTACTGAATCAGTCACAAAACTGTGACTCATATAAAGATAATCAGGATTTCACTACACAACCTTAACTCTTACAGATCTCTGAGTACTGAGTCCAGTTTTAGGTTCCCCAGTTCGAGAGAAGGAACTACTGGAGAGAGTCCAGCAGAGGCTACCAAGATGCTGAGGGGACTGGAGCATCTCTGTGAGGAGGAAAGGCTGAGAGCCCATGGGCTGGTTGGCCTGGAGAAGAGCAGACCCAGAGCAGACCTTCTCAGTGCTGATCCGTATCTAAAGGGAGGGAGCAAGAGCACGGAGCCAGTCCTTATTCAGTGGCGCATAGTTACAGAACAAGGGGCAATGGGTACAAACTGGAACACAGGAAGTTCAACCTAGACAACCTAGTTCAACTTCCTGTGACAGTGCCAGAGCACTGGCTACCCAGAGAGGTCATGGAGTCTCCTTCTCTGGTGAGACTCCAAACCAACCTGGATGTGAAAATGATGAAATTAGGAAAAAAGAGGTGTTTGCTTATATAGCAAATATAAGGGTATAGCATTCGAAACCATCTATGTCATAATTAACTTGCTTTCTCATTTTAAAGTTAAATTTATAAATGCAATAAATCCTTGACTGATTCAGGCCATGGATCCATCTAGCGCAGTACTCTGTCTCTGACCTAAGCAAGAAGAGCTGCACATGAGTCTGACCATTTCTTCTACTAGTTCCTCAGCACTCAGCACCATACGAGAGATGTCACCTGGTACTGCCTGCCTCTGAGTAGCTGTTTACAGGCATGAAATCTACAAATTTGTCTACTCCATTTTTAAAGCTTATGATACTGTCTGCCTTCACAACCACTGTGCAGAAAGATCCAGAAATTTACAGTCTGATACTAAGTCTGAGAAATCCATGACTCCTGGCTCATCCATTAATTCAGAAAGCTGACAAGCTTCACCTGCTCCACTGCTGTCAACTGCTTAGTGCTCATGTGCCACACAGATACAAACTCAAATACCTTAGCCAGACTAAATTATCTGAAGTATGTGTTTTAAAATGTTGGGTTTGTTGTTTTTTTTTTTAATAAATCAGGGTCGAATATCCAAATCTGTATTTTGAACAGACATGTTTACAGGTTTTTCCATCAACACAAATTGATTATACTAACTGGACTTGCAAGCATTACCTTTCTTTCAAAACTGGTATACTAACTATATAGAAATACACTTTGAAGGGGATGTATTTCTTCTCTAGAATAGAAAAGGACTTTTTTTCCCCCCATGTACCCATTTCCAATAAGAGCAATACAATACAGGATTACCTGAACTCAGAGCAATTACTGCTCCAATCTGAAAGCCTGTCATGTTTGGTATGCAAGAGAACAGTATTAACCATTGGAAAATGAAATTATATGGTAACTTAATAATTGCATGTTTATATGACATGCTCAGAAATACTAGTTCAGAAGTAATTTCTGAGTTTACAATCTGTCTTTACTGAAAACAACAGGATTTCAACGTGCTGAAAACATTGTATGTATTATTAGGCTCTCAGGACAATTTCACTTCAAATTAGAAGGGGATGGTGTTGCTAGAGTTCTTCTAAAACCTGCAGAGGCAGAGAAGGGAAGGGAGGAAATCTCACCTCACAGCCTGTTCATTCAAAAGTTATTAGTAAGCTTTTATAAACACAACTGCACAAAACATCAAATACACAATTTTATATTAGACCACTGCTACAACAAACAAATCAAGCCTGCAAGCAGAACACAACATCTAAAAAGAAGGAAACATAGGGAAAAGGAGTCACCACATCTCGAAACATTCAGTTGCATGCATACAGTTAACTTACTGCTCATTGTATCACAACGATTATTGAACATCAATATGCCAAATCATCATCCAAAGCACATAGGGTGGTTATAAACAATATCAGGAATTGAAATGGGAAAGACATATTGAAGAGAAAGAAACAAACATACCAAATCTAGAACAGAGATTGCTGGCACAGCAGTCTGCTGCAGGTAGTAAGAAAGGGGAAAAAAGAAAGATGCACAGTGAAAATAAAGATAGGTTAGACTTGCGCTATTGTAAAAGCATTTTCTTTTGTTAAGTCAGCTGCTTGAGAATGAGGAACTGAACTGGCATAATCCTGAAATACAGAAATGAAAACAATCAAATAATCTGAAATCTTTATCAGTATTGGTTTGACTCATTCAAAATCTCAATATTCTCCAGAGATGCTACTTACTGCATCTCTAGTTGTACAGACAGTTGGACGTAGCCAAAAGGCAAACATTACTTTAGTTCAAGACAACTTTCATTTTTCATTTAGTTTCAAAACATCCCAAAATGCTGGAAGAACACACACAAATAGTATTTTAAATCCAGCACTTGCAGAGAAAACCGATGTAATGTCATGCAATACAGCTGGCTTTCTATTAATGACGCATGGCTTTTTTAGCCTTGCTACAAGTAAAACTTTAAAGATGTTGTTTGTTAAAATGGCAGTTTTACATGGATTTTTTTTTTTTAAGCCCATAGGTAACTGCCTGTGAGCAACAAATTACATGTTAGCAATGCTGGGCTTTAATGTAACCTGTTTGCCAAAGATATATTTAACTTTTCCTTTCTTCATCTTCCAAGTTTGAGGTATTTATTGTTTTACACAGTAATAAAGTTAGCCACAAGAAAAAAGGAAAGCAATGCAGACTGCAGCAAATGAGAAGAGTAAGTTTAAAAAATCAAGATGTCAAAACAATCCTGAAACTCAAATACTACTCAAGCAGACAGCTATTCCTGAATGCCAAAATAAGCACATCCAAACATTTCTTGACAGTTAAAAATTTCTTACCACAGAATTAAGTCAACTTTTCAAGGTAAACAGAATACACTCAGCATACTACAGAGCTAGTTTTTAAGCCTGTCAGAGCACAGCTACTGGTATGTAACTTTGGTATCTGTGCTACTATTCAGAGAAAAAAACCAAATTTTCCTATAGAAATGGTTTCTCAGTAATAAGAGATTTAACAGATTCTGAGAGACAAGAGCCACTGGCAGTGATAAACACTTCATCATACCATTTAGCTATACTATTTATTACATATATTATGAGATTTCACTGTATTGAAGCTGCAGTTACCAAATCTTGTCAGATACTGATTAAATTGGACACCATGCAAAATCCAGATATATTTCAGGTAAGACCCTAGTCAGGGTGTAACAGTTGTTACAAGAACCAAAACAACACAGCTCTACCTAGTGCTTTCCCCCAGCACTGTCGGGGTCACCACTGGGATGGTGGTAAAGGCAGAGGTAGCAGCTGCCTCATACCCCAGCCTTTACGTAGTGCACACCAGCAAGGCGGAATCTCAGTTCACTTCACTATTCCCTGAAACAGCATGCATTCATTGGCTATGTTCAGGTCCAAGACTATATATAAGAACTCTTAGAGGTAAATATATTTGAGAAGGGGAAAAAAACCCCAACAACAAAGTCACACTATTTTTGTTCCTGATTCTCCTAGAGACTTCCGTAACTTCAAATGTTTTTGCCAACCTTTCTGTAAGCAAACTTCTGCCATATTTAACCTTCTAATTCTATTCCAAGTAGAATGCCAAAATTCCCTTATCCAAAGGGAATTTCTTTCCTTACAACCAGAAAAGTAAATGGAACAGATTCTATTTGTAGTCTAGAATAGTTTGCTATGATACTTCTACAAAACATCACTTAACTGGTGAAGCCTCTGTAAGCTAGCAGTTTTAAAATTCAGTGTATGCAGGGAAGCTTTGTTGTCCTTTATAAGAACATCAAAATGCTCAGAGAACCCACTAAGATATATTTACAATACTTTTGTCTAGTAAGGATTATCCCCTTTTACCCTTGCTCTTCTTTCTGCCTCCAGTCGCTGCATGATGAGCATAGTATCCACATCATCATCCTCCTCTTCATCATCATCTTCATCCTTTTGCTTTGATTCTTGGAGTCGCTTTTGGAACTGCCACTCAAGCATGAGTTTGCGAAGGCGATCATTTTCTTCTGCTGTACGATCAGGCTTGTTCTGAAGTTCCTGAATCTCCTTACTCAACATGTCCACAATGTGCATCTGTTGCTGCTTCTCCAGTTTCTCTTTAGCATCCCGTTTCCAGGGATCTGGAGAGAGACTATCACTAGAGGATAGCTCTTCCTTGCTGATAGTAATATACTGCAGATCTCTCCGCTCAATAGTCCGAGGCTGCTGCTGGGGCTGCAACTCTCGAATTACTGTTTCCTGAGACCTCTGCAAAGTTGAAGGTTTTTCTGATTTCACTTGTTGAAGGGAAACAGGGGGAACCACAGGCTGAGCAGGAATTAGTGGCTGAGAACGCATTTGGCCCAGTTTTCTCTCCTGCTCACGACGTTTCCTTTCTCTTTCTTCTTCCAAACGTGCTTTTTCTTTTTCATACCACCGCTGATGCTCTTCTCTTTTTTTACGCTCAGCAGCAGCTACCTGGGAAGATGCTTGTGCTCCTATCTGATTTGGAGGAGGAGGGGGAGGCAGAGGCAAATCCATTTGTAGTTCATCAAATTCAGCTGCATAATGCACTGGAGGAGGCGGTGGTGGAGGGGGAAGATCTGTTCTGATGGGCTGAGAAATAGCCACTGGAGTTGGCTGGCTAGTAGCTGGAGTTTTCCAACGGCCAGGTCCACTTTTAGTTAAACAAGAACCAGGCGAGACTGGTTTGGATGAATGGTTCAGGTGTTCTTGGCTAGATGTGCTAGAATCCACAGATGAATTCATCCACTGATCACTGTCTGATTTCCGATCAATATACTCTACATCCTTCCGTATTACAACTTCCAAACGATTCCTCTCTGGCTGGAAAGCTTTATCTCGCAGTTCTTCCTGGGAACGAGCCACGCGCTGGAAAAAATTAAAAAAGGCATGTACTTCATAGTCCATCTACACTAAAAAATATTTGAAAATGGCTCACAAACCACATTCTTATTTCTGAAGGTAATCACTTTTAGTGAATTTCAGCATTTCCATGCCCAGTAAGTTTCCCCAAACCAACAATAAAATATTCTTCTCAGTCCTTTTAACTCATTCAAGTCATGGAAGACTTTACAACCTCTGAAATGCCTGGAAATCCGGACTGGAAGGAAGAATGAATGCAAAATGGAGCTTAAGCTGAAAACCTCACACAACTTCTCAGGACTATCCCTAAAATCCCCTCCCCCACATGTGAGCATGGAGAGTCCTGGCAGCTCAGAACAGGAGCTCAGGCACACCAGCTCTGCCATTCAGCCTTCATCTGGCTTGACTGAACATTTTTCCTATTGGAAAGGCAAACAGAAAGGCTGCTGAGGGAGAGCCAATGGGGCCTCCACCCACCCTCCTCTATTAACAGGCAAGATGACCCGCGGGAAGCTCTCATTACTATAGCACCATTCACGGGTACGGAATCGAGGCAGTCAGGTCTAATTCTACCTGTTCTTGAGGCATGGGTGCATTGCTGCACTTCAGTCGCTTTTTTAGTGCCTTGAACACCAAGCCTTTTTTTTATACTAGTTCAGGGCCTCACTGCACTGCACAACTTCCTGAAAAGGAATACTGGACCATCAATTAGGCTTATTAAATCTGTTAATGATTTTCCTGAAGCAAATATTCATACATTAAATGTTAGGAACTCCCAAGCACTGAATGCATCATGTACCAATTATCAACAACTGAAGAGAAGACTAACAAAGCAAACCCCATTTTATTTTCCTCCATCAGTGACCTCAACTATGACCTCTAAAGAATGCCTTCTTTGAGAAGAACAAGTGTATTTTTTATGCTCTATTAGTCCAGCAGAGCTGAACACACAGCTATTTGTGTTAGATTTGCTGTAAAGATGCACCTAGCCAAACAGTTTGCAAGTGCCTTCAGAACAGAAAACAGGCATTTCACATTAGTCAGTAGCTTATGGCAGATTTTTTTTTTAAACAAGTCCAGTTATCACTATAAGGATTAAAAAGGTATTTTTAAATTTTTTTTAAAGTGTATTTTCCTCTAATTTTCAGCTTAGAAGAATTACTGTATGGTGTACACTTTCAATGCTTGTAAGGAGCTAAAGATTCCAGCCATTTGCTTTATGAAAATGTTTTTCTGTATTGCATTCAGCCTTAAGACCATAACTCAAATTCAGGATCTGTCAGCAACTTCAACATATGGGATTCACTTCATCAGTTTTAACCACCTCACCTTAAGCAGGCAACAATTCATCCCATTAAGACAAATGGGTAGGAACCATTCTCTGGAGGTACTAGCCCAGCCCTGCCCCATCACTGACAGAGAGTACCTAGACATTAACTATGCAGCTAAGATTAGGTGAGATGAAATCACAAAATGTGGAAGAGTTCAGCATGGAAATTCAACGAAATATTTCCATAGTTATTTGCCTCAGTCATTTAACCTGCAGCATTCTCCTTCAAAATTACCACACAAGTTTGGATATAACATCTATTTTCTTAACAGGTGAAATAATTCAGATTTGATATATGTAACACTGGCCAAGAAAAAAGCACTAAACTTTTATTCAATTGACTTTTTACTGAGTTCACTTGCTGATCAGTAATCAATCCTTATTTGCTTCTATGACACAATCTCAAGATAATTTACATGACATCGCTTTTCCAAAAGTAACATGCCCTGAGGCTGATGTTTTTTATGACAGATAAAGAAATAACAAAAATACCAAAAACTTTTCTCTTTATATTTTAAGTCATTGGAGAGAAAGATGATCCAGTAACTGGACTCAGTCATAGGGTTTTAGATTTAATATCCTATATAGATTTGAGAAAGTGCTCATTTACAAAGAGCAGAACAATATTATTTTTTGAATTTATAAAGGTGCAGTAGGAGTAAATTTATTTCAGGTGAAGAAGCATATGCATTTTTATAATGCAAGTAAAAAAAAATTTTTTTTCTTTTAAACCTAGAGCAGTGAATGTATTCAGTGAAGACCTTGTATAGGTCTCAGATTACTGTTTCACTTCATTTTTAATACTTCACTTTGTCACTTAAACAATGCACCCTGCAGGCAAAGAGATTTTTCCCTGTAACCTTTCTTGGAAGAGACGAAGATTTAGTTTGCTTTTCAGAAAACAACGATACATTTTACAAGACAACACTTCTACCACCTACAGCGTTTTACCTCTGACGGTGGATTAAAACATCGAAAGGTAACAGGTCTACAGAACATATTAACATAAATTCTACAGAGGAAAAAAAACCACCCAAACCAAACTAAACCCCAAATTCCCCCAAAAGAGCAGGGTTTCTAAACCCAAGTCAATCTTGGCAAAAGTACACCTGTTCCACCCTCTGTCATATAGTTTGTCCTCAACAGCTCAGAGATTACAGGGAGTTGATTGTTCTGCAAAAATGTCTCCAGCAGTTTGGGAGGAGAAAGCAAGCAGGTTTTGGTATTTTCTTCTCACCTGCATTGTAGTATTGATCGAATGATTGCTTTCTGCCTGGACCTGTGGTTTTTCTTCATAATTTGGCCACTGACCCTGAGCTGGACCCATTCGATCCTGGGACTTTGAAGCTGGGAATGTGAAATATTCTCTAGTATAGGTCTGTGTTGGGATGGGATAAGCTTCAGGTCGTGGGGGCAAAGTCTGTTCCTGAAAAGGCAGAAAGAAAATAAAGTAGAATTTTCTAATCAGACAGATCTGTATGGAATACTTCTCTAAGCATGCATTTTCCAAATGCTTTCTTTTGGCTTATAAGAGCATTATTTGTCTGGAATAGTAGATAAAGAGGTTGTCTAATATCAAATATGATTGTGGTTATGACTCATGCTTTTAATGTCCGAAAACAAGTATGTGATATGTTACAAACCTAAGTAATCACTAGCCTAGCCACGACAAAGTAATCACAAGGACAACTTGATCAACAGAATTTAATAAAACTCACTCAAAGTTGTCTCAGTTTTGCTGTTATAAGCAAAATCCTCCCACTCAGTCACTAGCACCAACATTATGTTCACAGAGTTAAGCAGAGACATTGGTTTGACACAAAGCACACTGACACTATCGACAGCTAAGGAAAATTTAATAGCCAGCATTTTGCTTGCCACTTCTGACCTCTGTACAAAGATTTCCAGTAGAGACTGAGGTTATTTTGGTGGTAGTTCCAGATGCATAAGCATTCATTCCCCCGGGGCTTGGAGGCTGATCTGTTGGAAAGTTTAGAAGCATTTACACGAGTGTTAATAATAATTTACATAACTTAATAAAATAATAGTATTCAGAAAATAACTATGATTTTTTCCTTTGAATAGTTCTAACAAGAGGCTTGCTCCAAATATTACAAATGGGTTGACATCTTGAACTTAAGCAATTTTTAAAAAACAATCATCCCCTTTTTGAATTCGACACCCTCTAAAACTAGTGGAGAAGGTATCTACCCCTAAAAGAAGGATAATCTTACTTACTTGCTACATTGGGACTGGAGCGATGATCAGCTCTGTTCTTCATTAATCTATCATCCCCTGGAAGCTTCTTTGGTTCACTGTACTCCGTCCACGGCAGCTGAGGGCTCTCAGGTGATCCATTTTGAGTGGAGTTATTATACAGCTCGAAACCTTCACTCTTTGGTCGGGGTTTACCTGAGCCACGGCGGTCAGAAACTGTAACAGTTGGATATGTATTTTCCCCCTTTCACTAAATATATCAACTGCTGTCTAGCATATTCTTTTTCAAACCCCAGCTTCCTTGCATTTGTAATTAAAAATGAGTTCCCAGTAAAGCAAATGATAGATCTTTAAATCTTCTTCAGATACACATCTCACTCTTGCATGAACTACACAGGATTCCTTTGATCTGTATGCTTCAAAAGAGCTTTTGAAAAGGTAGGACAAGATTTGGAAAAGCCAAATGTGCTTTACTGAAAAGTCTCTTGCTAACTCTCAGAGGCATATGGCATCTTGGATGGTGCTATAAACTGTGATAATAAGGATTTATTCTTTTAACCCATTCTTTTCTATACTCTAGTATTACCCTATATGGAGAAAATGTCTTTTCTTAGAAAATCATGTCCCTTAAAAACATTCTTTTTACATAAGACTGAAATGTACTTGTCTTTTGAAGTAGGACTATAAAAATGTAACATTGGAGAAATAGCCAAAGAATTCTTATGATGAGACACAGACACTTAAGAAGATATATTTCAATACTTCTAGTTTTAAAAAATAAATAAATAAAAATTCAATGGCAAAATATGTTCTAGGGGTCTCTATTCCTATTTATTTCTCTCTTCATAATAACACTGCACTCTCTGGTTACAAGGAAGTCATATTCCGAGAACAGAAGTGAAACTTTTATGAAAGGGACAGAAAAAGCCACTGAAGTTCAATGTCCTTTGTATTCATTATATTCAATTTGATAAAATAAAAATTACTTCAAACTAGAACTGTCTTTAAATGCATCTTGTATTTTTTAAAAGGTACATATGTGAAATATTTATTAATGATTATGCTAGCATAAATTCGAACATATTTAAAAAAGATGAACTTTTGATAAGAAAGGAAATGCTTCTTTTCTATGCAATTATGTTTCTTTTCTAATGTATTATTTGGCAAGCTACTGCGAATTTTAATTTCTACGTTCTAAGATTCCTAAAGCTGTTGTTGACACATATAATCATATCATTTTTACCTCTTTGCATCATTGGGGATGGTTGATTAAGCAGGGTTGCTAGGCCATGGTAAATTGCTCCTTGTTTTGCTACTTCTAGTGTTACTACAGAACCTGTCCTAGTCATAAGTTCTGCTGCCCTGCAATAAAAGACAAAGCAAATAAAACAGAATAAAATTAGCCACTGTATTACTTAGTTCTCCTTATTATCAGTTTCTATGTCATGATTTCTCACATTTATTCTAATAATATCTTGCTTGAGAAAACACTCTTTTTCTGATTAATAATTTTAATCACTTTAAAAAAAATTAGAAGGTGTTGACAAGAAGATATGCCTATTAAACATACAGCACCTATAAGGGAAATACTATTTCCAGTTTCTCCAGTTAAAGGTCTGAGGCCAAAACATTTAAAATTAGAGCTAAATAAAAGTTTGCTCAAAACTGAAGCCCAAATGTGTAATAGTATCTTCTATGCAGATAACCCATATCATACACACAAAATACTATGCAAACAGCTGAACTAGTTACTAAGGTTACTCATAAGCAGCTACCAAAAGCCTAGACAAAGCCTAACATGTAAAAAAACCCCAAGCTTCAGCCCTCTTCAATAAATTATGAATCTAGCATTTTCTTCATATAAAGACACCAAAGGTAAGCATTCTGTACCTTTCCTGGGACAGGCCCACCAAACTACGACCATCCACACTGAGCAACTGATCCCCTGCAGCCAGACGACCATCCTAAAATACATATTCAAGATGTAAGAAAACTCATATATCAAAGCTAACATGGTCTAAATTAAAACAATTATTCACACATACTAGTAAACAATCTATTTAAAAGCATTTCTAAAGGATCTTTCTACCTTTGAACTCCGATGTTTAAAGAATATTACTAACCACATCTGCAGCACCTCCTTTCACAACAGACTTGACATATATTCCGAGTTTGTCCTGACCAGCACCCTACAGGGAAAGAGGAATTACTTCATTACATTTGTATTTGATCTCTTAAGCATTCCGTAAGTGTCAATCAGAATTTTATATGACTAGATAAACCTCTTAAATTCTCATTACTTTTATATATTCCCAAGCTGGAAAAAAAACAGTTGAACAGCAGAGAGTTATATTCATTTAAAGTTAAAATAAAATTTCAATATTAGGCCTATTGAACCTGCGAGCATTGTTAGAAGCAAAGAATATTTGGTCTTAATCCAAGCTTCACTTTTACATGCATGCTTTTTTTTATACCCCTGTGTATTATGTTCCAAAAGACTCCACTGTTTTACTCGCTAATACCAAAATAAAACAAAGTAAATTGCAGATTACAAGAAACAGGACTAGAAATGCTTTTCACATTTGTTAGGACTGTTGAGGAGCTAGTGTGAGGGAACAAACAGTGCTTCTAGTTTTACAATAAACAAGTAAAGTCAACATTATAATTAATAAACAGAGCCAGTATTTAAGTCTACTGCAAAATCATGCAATTTTATTCATGAAACATCTGCCTCAAAGTATTCCACTAAATTCCGAAAGGATTTAAGAGTGAACTTACTGCGAGACAACCAACATATTTAAGGCAAGAGAACATAATTCAAGCCATGCTGCTGCATCATCCACATGCCCCAATTTACATGCCCCAATTTAATCACACAGATTAATCTAGATGTTAGTATCACAGATCTTTAAATTGTCACTTACAATGTAAGACAATCACTTGTGATTTCATTATCTACTATAGCAAATGGTGCCATTTTACTCTGCAAGTCACTTGGAAGAAGAATGCTAAGTTTTCAGCAGAACACACTTTTTGATGCAATGTAATTTTCTAAAATAACTCCCCAAGTTGCTTTGATATTGAATATGCAACTTCCTCCTCCTCTGTCCCCTCCCCACCCACCTTTTCTAACTCTTTTCCTTTGGCAGCAAAAGCATTCATTGCTCTCACTGTTATAATAAAGGAAAATAAAAAATCAGAGTGAGGATTATTCAAAAGCTAGTGTTATACACAGTTTTCTAAGAAAGTGAAAGACCTGTTTTTATTTACTGTATCTTAAGTTAATCCCAAATGTTCACTCAAAAGCCACAGAAAAGGAATTTCTGAGTCCCATATTCCAGATTAACATTCTACATGTCCATATTCTTCATAACTGCTTAAGCCATATTTACAGAAAAAAAAGGACAAACGCAATAAAAAGCTGAAGTAAGAACACTTTCTTTGTCTGGAAATAATATAAAGGCAAGTAAAAAAAAAGTTGCATTTTTATTTTTAAAGAGCTTTAAATAAACATTGAGGTATCTGCAGAGTATTTATAACAGAAAAATCAGTTAAAGTTATGAGAGACACAAATGAGAAGACAGCTAGATACATATAATGGAAAATGAAATCATGCTTCACAAATCTCTTTTTTCCCAAAATAACCAAGCAGCACATGGATGAGGGTGATCTGGTTGGCAGAAGACATAGACCTCCAAGACAGATATGGCAAGATTGTTTACCAGGAGTTCTTCAATGTTTAGGTGACACAATAAGAAAGAATTTGTCCTCGTATATGAGTTTTCACAAGGAATGAAAGTTTTCAGAAAGCTCTAAATGAATGTGCTGTTCACCATATGTTCCAGAAAAAGGGCAAAAAATAAAAAAGAAAAAAACCTAAATTTACCACCTAGAAAATTTATCAAGTCACAATGAGGAGTTTAACTGTCATATAATGCTGAACACTGGAGCAAAACTGGGGGGGAATGTATTTCACTGGTCCAAATGTGAAGTAATGTAATCGTGACTAGGCTTTGCGAACAAAGATCCAGGGAGGGCTCCACCCACACGGTGATAAAAAGAGGAGAGCGGATAGCACACTTGAGCCTGCGCAAGGGATTTTTTTTAGGTGAGACACAGCATGTGCAGAGCTGGACCCACCCTTTAGTCCTAAGGTTCATCTGCCAGGGCCTAGCAAGTTTGGACGCTGGCAGCGAGGTCCTTAGGACGGAGGTTTAATCTCTTAGATGGAAGGCCTTACAGGGCTAAACGAGCTCCATCTGCCTGGGTTTGGAATCAGAGTTGTCCTTCTCCTAGGATGACTGCCAGAAGGCTAATGAGCTCATCCTACCCATACAAGGAACATGGGTATCACTCCCCACACTTTACCGTTGGCAATGAGTTTAATGCTCCCTCTGCTGTCGGCACAGTTATTGCACCAGGGGCCACAGGAGACCCCAAGTGATTTTCAGACTGTGCCTGGAAGTAATTTAATACTCCAACCCTGTAAGGGACAAATTCCCATCAGGGCACACCAGTTACCACCTCCACTTGTTGGTAACTGAAAATTGAGATGATCAGTTTTATATGCTCCTTCCTCTGCCTCCAACCACTAAATATATCTAATGGCAAGACCCTTTCATTCCAAAGGGTAAAAGAGTGAACAGCAACTCACCCACCCACATCCGTCATTATAACCTCCTCATGTATCACATAGCTATATGTAATTGCAGGGATCAAACAGCAGGCTTTTCTGCCACCTGCAACTGACATTGATTTTATTCAGTCTTA
Organism: Bucco capensis; assembly: GCA_013396975.1. Classification (NCBI taxonomy): domain Eukaryota; kingdom Metazoa; phylum Chordata; class Aves; order Piciformes; family Bucconidae; genus Bucco; species Bucco capensis. The sequence continues at coordinate 60,593 of VWZO01017255.1, forward strand.
ACTTCAAAAGGTGCTAGCAAGAATCTCATCCCCTTGGGTCCAGGAATTTAGCCAAAGATCTGCCTAATATCGTCAAAGATTAGGTAAAAACAGCAAGCTTTTGGAAGCGCATTGTCGCTTAAACCAGTACATATTCATCAAGCAATTTTGAGATCATGACTTTGGTACTCACGAATTCCATTAGACAATATATCCATACACATCACTTTTCTTATGCTTTATTATGATTGTTAGTGCACATTTAATGAAGTTAAAACATTCTCTGTTTAAGACCGTGTGCACTGGTTTGCACATAGTGATGGAATAAACATTTGCAATCACACAAATATCTATATAATAAGATTCTAAACAGGTTTTATTTATCTCCTTGAGAAAGATCTTTAGTCACTGTTTTCAGAGTTATCTTCACAGAGCAGTTCAAACATCTGTAAGCCAACAGAACTAACAGAAAAAAAAACAAACCAGAAACCACCACAGTCACTAACAATCTAAAAGGTTCAAAGTTAAAAAATTTTTTATAATTCTGATTACTCCCTTACAATACTGTGACCACCTGTTGAACTGCGTAATGGACATGGTGGGAAAAAACTAGGTGCTCTCTCATTGTGCTACAGTGATGTCAGGAAGCAGACCGTGAGGAGCTCAACTACTGGATATGGCGCTACAGTGATGCAGAAGATTTAAAAAAAGGCGGGAACAGCAGCAGTAGTCATTCCAGACAGCAGGGCCCAGTCAAACCAGATCCAGTTACCTTACATACAGTATCCTCATTTACAGCATCCTCATTAATAATTGTTTACTGGTCCTCTTTCAGCTCAACTAAGTGCTGAAAGAGGATGATCAGAGAGCTGGAGCACCTCTCCAATGAGGACAGGCTGAGAGAGTTGGGATTATTCAGTCTTGAGAAGAGATGGCTCCGAGGAGATCTTATTGTGGCCTTCCAGTATCTGAAGTGGGCCTACAAGAGGGCTGGGGAAGGACTTTTTAGGATGTCAGGTAGTGATAGGACTAGGGGGAATGGATACAAACTAGAGGAGGGTAGATTTTGATCTGACGTTAGGAAGAAGTTCTTCACCATGTAGGTGGTTGGAACAGGATGCCCAGAGAGGTGGTGGAAGCCCCATCCCTGAAGTTTTGAGGGCAGGCTGGATGGGGCTCTGAGCAACCTGATCTAGTGGGAGGTGTCCCTGACCATGGCAGGGGGGTTGGAACTTGATGATCTTGAAGGTCCCTTCCAACACTGACAATTCTATGATACAAAATGACACCAGCAGAGCCATGAAATTCAGAAGATAACAAGGATGATCAGAAACAGAGAATAGCTTTCTTAAGAGAACCAACTAAATAGAAATGGACTGCTCAGCTTAGCAACAATCAAGGTAGTGGAGGTCTATGTGATTATGAGTGGCACAGATTGGATTATTTACCTTCTCTCTAATCAGATGACAAAGAAAGCTTTCTTACTCATACAGCTAGCATATTTTAAAAAGTAAAAAACAAAACAAACAAAAAACCAGAACAACAAGAAAAAAACCTTACCAAAACTTTTTCCATAGGATTTAATAATTAAATTGGGAAACTGCCAGGAACAAGATTGCTGGAGATGCCAAAGCATGAATATGCACAAAAAAGATCATAGATTCATGGCATGGCCCTTCAAGTGCTTTCAGAAAAAACCCAAATCAAATCAAACCACATATAATGTACTCTGAAAGAAATTCTGAAATTACAGAAAGCTAAAACCCAGGAGGAACCCTCTTATACTTGTGTTGTTATGTTCTTTGGCTAAATACCCCACAGCTGGAGGATATTAGATCAGATGGATTTTTGCTCTAACCGCTCTTTTAGTCTAAGCCTCATGGTAGTTCTTCGCTACAGTTTCAACGAGCTGACATTTCACTCCTTGTTCCTTCTTTTTAATGTTTTTATGAAGCCTATACAGTTTGTCAATCCCTTTCCTATTCTTTTAAGAGATGTTACGAGCAGATGTGTTAGCTCCAAGACATCTCAATATATAACTAATGAATTTTGAATGCATAAAAAATGATTTAAAAATAAATCTCCATTCAGATTACATAAAAGCAAATCTTTATCAGTTACAACATCTACTCCCATATTATTAGGACAAATGAGTTCCCTCTCTGCCCAATTGACATGCCATTTAATATGTTTCCAACAACATGTCTGTGCTCTCACTTATGTTTGGGAAGACTTCTCACTAAGCATCCTTGAATTTACATCACCATCTTGCTTCAGCTTTTACCCTAAGCTTTATAGTAATATGAATCCCAATTCTTAAATTTCTTTTGAAACAGACTTAATTTTCCTTTGGTTCCACCTTCCAGGAGACTCCATCAGAAGGAAATTACAGTTACTAAGGACATGTAGTTAAGACATGGATCCTAAACTCCAAAGTGAGTAAAATTCTCATACCACATGGATTTTTCTCCTATCATTTACTGGCATTATAATAAAGCAAGTTTCTTTGTAAACTGCTTATTAACCTGCTTTTATTTCAAAGAACTGTGTAGGTCAACATAACTACAACTATTCCCCCACAAACAAAACAGAGCAATGACGTGTGTTTCACTAACAATAATATGGTAAACGTTTTTTGAGGTCTCTATTTTCTCCAGTCCTGAACACCAAAAGCACATCTATCTGTATAGCTCTTAGTCCAAACAGAAGGGCACGACTGTAGAGAAGTTAGATGACTGTTGGAAGCAAGAATGAGGTAAGTATAACAAGATGGTTTATTCCTCCCCCTCACAAGATTAACATACTAAAACCCCTAGCACATTTTCCTCAAATATGCATAGCCAAATACAAAATCACAAAAACTTTACAAGTATTTAAAAAAAAAAATCACAATAAATTCTAGATTTAAAAAAAGGTCTCATCCACAGTAGTAAACTCTGTAGTGCTACCAATCTGCCTGTTTTCTTTCACACTTGAACCAACTTTTCCCCACAATCCCTGCAGAAAGGGAAATGATAGTACCTTTTTGAGGAAAAAATTGTGAAATCCCCACTAAGTAATAATTCAAAGAAGTTTTCAAGGTTTGTAACTGGAAAGAATCCACAAACCTACTACTGCTGCTTCAGTTCACCTGGGTGACTAATCCTGAACTGAACTGTATGAGCACAACATCCTACTCTGAAGGACACCTCTATTTAGCTCTAAATTAGATCTGTTGTTCCACTGCATAGCCAAAGCAGAGAGCCACAGTGAAAAATGCTTTATAAAAACGGTATTAGCTGATCAGAATGAAACTGGGAATTGTGGTCAGAAGAAAGGGAACGTGACATTCAAAAATTCTGATACCTCAAGTGCCTTAGACATAAGCTTCAAAATAAGAAACACCTCCATTCTGTGCTTTTACAGTACAGTTAAAGAATCACAGAATCATTAAGGTCGGAAGAGACTTCTAAGATCATCAAGTCCAACCATCTACCTTTCACTACCATGCCACTAAACTGTGTCCTCAGTACCACATCTATACGTTTCTTTAACACCTCCAGGGACAGTGACTCCACCACCTCCCTGGGCGACCTGTTCCAATGCCTAACAACCCTGTCAGTGAAGAAATTTTTCCTAACATCCAATCCAAACCTCCCCTGGTGCAACTTGAGGCCCTTTCCTCTTGTCCTCTCACTGTTAACCTGGTAGAAGAGGATGGAAGGAAAAGAAAGTTGATACAGCTAAGTCAATAATTTATTTAATGTGTCAAAAGAAAAAAACAAACAAACCACAAAACAAAAATACACTCAGCTAAGATTTACGGCTGACAAAGGTATGCAAAGATTTCATCCCTATTGTCCAAAAGGGTATTTGACCCTTTTAAGCCTGGTATGATTCTCTGCTTGACTACAAAAATTCTATCATGTTAAAGAAGCCGAAGGACTGAGCTGAATAAAGCAATCTAACCTCAGCTTTTGATACAGCCTAACAAGAAACAAGCCATTCTCCATCACAGCTGCTTATCATCTGGGCCATCTATCAAGCAACACATCAGTGTACAGCAGTTCATACTTGTTCTCACAATTAGTGTTACTTTGCAAGCCCCTCCTTGCCCTAACAAAACACTGCATTTGCTTAAAAAAATTACTTTGAGAACTATAGAAAACGCAGCATTAAAAAAAAAAAAAAAGGTAAAAAAGTCACAGCTACTTCTAGGATCAGACCAATAAGGAAAAGGATGAGATAAACTACAGTGATTTCAAAGAAAGAACTACTCTTAAATCAGCAGAATGTTAAAACTGAGGATGTACAAGACTGCAGTAGTAATGAATTAATAAAAATGACAGAATTGAAGTATATAAGGAGAGCATATTTTATTGATAGTGTTGCTGTGTCACACGGTGAGTTTTACAAGACTTCCTTGTCAGTAACAAGCATAGGAAACTTTTGCTCATGTACATTACACCAGCTATAAAATCAGAACATGCTATATAACACAACTGTACATAAAGTAGCAGCTTGAGTAACAGGAACATCAGATAGAGTCTTCCCAATGGCAGCATCACAGCTAGCCCATGAGCTAATGACTCAGTCACCACGGAAACATTAAAAGCAGGCAAGAGAAATCCTGCCTACTCCTCCTTCCCATTTGGTATTTGCCAGGATAAGCAGCTGTAATAGCGTGATGGAAAGAACAGGCAGCTCCTAGTGAGTGTCAACATACAGCTAGGTTCCCAAGCAAGCCACCCATGCTATGCTATGCCATGCCATGTAGGGACATGCCACCAGCTGCATGATGGGCTGGAGGTGCCGAGACACCATGCAGCCCTACTAGTACCCCAATTTAATGGTATCAGAGTGGGAATAAAGGTCCATCTGTTGATGAGGTGATAACCTCTTAACAGTTAAGCTATTCCTATCCTCAAATATTAGGCCCCACAAATAGCTTTCGTGGATGACAAACTGGCTGTACTTTCTGCAAGATTAGTAATATTCTTGCAGTTTTAGTAGATTTGTAGGATGACCTAATTATTTCAATATCTACTATTAAAACTATGAAAACTACTACAAAACCACTCTTTCAGTTGTTACGAATAATAGTAAAATTGTAGCAATTAAGGAAAACCTGTGCTAAACGTATCTGCAGGTATGGCACCTAACCAACCTCGTAATGCTCCAGACAAGGTCCTGTCATTACTTGTTCTAAACCATCATTTGCCCATACCTGTTTAGCTTTACATACTTTATCACTGCAACAAAACTAGAACGATAAAAAGCTTCCAAAAAAAGACTGGCAGAATCACATTTGATTAAGGCAAAAAATACACTTCAATAGCAAGATATTAAAAAAGATATTACATGTATTAAAAACTACTTTTATTTACACAAAACGCAAGACAGTCTTCCTAATGACCTTTCAATACTGATTTGAAAACTTCTGTCTTAAATACATGAGTATTTGTTTTAAGCTTGCCATAAACAGTAATACGAAAAAGTAGTCCTGAAGTGAAGGTATCTTTACTCCCCAATTATAGTTTGACTGAATCCATGAACAAGTGTCATAGAGGTATCAACATTTTCAAAGCTATCCAACATAAGTGGCTTCAGGTACCAAGACTATATGTCAAAACACTTCAATGATTCATAGAAAGCATTGGAGATTTAAGAAGAAGTAATTTTCAATACTTTCTTGGATTTTGCTTAGTTATTCAAACATTAAAATACATTTCATTTCAGTAACATCTATGTGCATGTCAATGACAACGACAGTGATAATGTATGTACATACCTTTGCTGAAGTATCAGGACCTAGCATCATAATATTTCAAGGTTAACACTGTTTCCCTAAGTCAGTCTTCTTATCATGTTTTATAGAAACAAACCAGTTAAAAACAGAATGAATCCCTGCAACTAAAACATCTTTAAACAAAACAGGACAGAAATGTAGCTGTCAAACCCGGTATCAGTCACCAGGCCTTGAAATCTTTTATCTGCCTACGTCTAGAGTAGATTTTACTGATTTTTATCAAGGCTAATTCTCTAATTCCAGACTATTACGTTTACATAGAAGATCTCTGTAAGCTTTTATAAACATCCTTGATTCTGTTGCATAAACTTGCCTTTAAGTCTCAGTTCGACCTCCCTGGCAAGTAATTAGTGTAGAAGCATTTAAATAACCCAAGCTTGTAGGCATTTACTAAACTATGCAGCCTATTTATAAATGTACTCTCTAGGAGGCAAATACAAAGGTTTCTGATCACCTAAACATTCACATTCCCTAAAGCTGCATGCATTTTGTAAGTTGTATCTGGATGAGTATGTATTTACCTACTTCATGTACCGAACATAATGTGTCTACGACTTCATTGACTTGCTGTCAGCCCCCAGGAATGAGAAATATCAACTTTGTAGTTACCTGTCCTGCCTTCAGCAATAGAAAACTTCTCTAGATTTCAAGATCAGAAAAAAGCACTTTGTTCTGAGGAAGCGAAGGCCTCAGCCACCTCAAGACCAATGTAGAGACTTCGGAAATCTGTCATTGTTACATGAAATTATTCATAGCATGCACTATATAATTTCCAAATACAAGTGCCTACTCAGTGTAAAACTGCTCTGTTAGTTGTGGCTACAGCTGCTATGAGTCACATCATACTCAGACTTAAAAGAACTTTAAAACTGACCCATGCTCCCCATATGTAAACTTCTGCTTTTCCCTCTCAAATTCTCCTCTGTGGTGGGTGAAAAAAATCAAACATTTTCGGAGTTGGACAAACTACAGTCACAAGTGGGCAAAGAACTTTCAATTAAAGAAAACGACACTTGAGATTCAAACTTCGGTGACAATCAACATTATTCACAGGAAAAGAAATATAGAGCATTTAACATCTATGAGCAGTTCCATTGTAGCTTTAAGTCGCACTGGGTGGGAAAATAGATAAAAAATGAGTGTCTTGCTATTCAAAAAAGAAAAAACGGTAAAGTGCAAGCAGTACAGTATCACGGGATGCTGAAGCCATTCAACAACCTCAAAACTTTACATCCAGGGTATCCAGAAGCTCTATTTATGAATAGCCTCAAAAGGAGTAAAGGGAAAGGTTTGAAGAGTTTTTATTGTTCTCTTTAATGGAATAAGGGTTACCTGTTACTTTTTAATAAAAGAATGTTTGCAATCAAGATTGACTTGCACACAAAGCTAACAAGTGAATATACCCTCACTCTTCCTAAAGTGTGCTTTGCTCAGGAGATAAAAGAATGTTCTGTAATGTACTTCCTGAAAGGGTATTAATAAAACATGGTAGTCTTGTGCGTATGTAGTAATTTTCTTTTTTTTAAATCCTCAAATGATGGCATTCAGAAACCTTAATAAGGCAATCAGATAAACACAGAAAGCAGGCACGCTGACACAAACAGCTGTAGTATCTTCTGTGCTAGACAGAAGTATATGAATTTGTAACAATGTGATTTCCCTCGCACTCTGCAAACTGAGTGCTTCTAAAATACAGTGTCTTTGATCAAAGTGAAAGCCACTAAATGAGCTAGCTAAAGCAATTGGCCTAAAGTCTCATTCTGAGACTGGCATCAAGAATGCAGCAGTTCCTACCTAATTGTACTTTACTCTTCCTCTCATGAAACAGGAAAAGTGTAAAGGGAAAATGCTTCATAGACAACATTTGTCAAAGCCTAGGCAAGTTTTATTCATTCTTCTTTCTTAATCTTTCTGAAAAGAAAGCCTCTATTATTATAAATGCTGCAACTTAAGATTCACATGGTATTTGTAAATGTGTAAAAGCACTCGATTTTTTCTTTAAAAAGAAATTAAATACATGACTCTGTTTGGTTCCATTTCTATTTTGTTTCAAAAGGAAAAATCTTTTGTTGAGCTCAAGGAAAATACACTGCTTGAGCTCTGTTTGCCCAAAACAAGGGTTAACTTTTTAATGTGCTTGCTATAAACACTCTATGAGCAGTGACACACTAAGGGCTATTCAGAGTTACACACCAATCTACAAGTTGTACTGCAGATTCCATCACACTTTTCCCTGCTTAGGCAGCTCTGAACTAATGTCTTTGCTTAAATAGGTCTGTGGATAAGATTTTACAGGCAAGACACAGTGAGCAACTTATTTTGGAAAAAAACGACCCTATATCTCTGCCCTTTCTCAAAGGAATGGCTCCTGGCTCTATTGCTAAGGATAAATTACAACCAAACAAATGGTCACAGCATATCTTCCACATAATGCTGCTCAGCAGTTTCAGATGGATATAATTTAACCTAGTGTCAGTGCATACTCTATCATGTACTATTAAGAACCTAAATTTCTATTCCAGTTCAGAGTATTATTCACATATGAAGCAGCATACACAGAATTTGTTAATTTCTCAAAGTCTTTCAGTAACAGGAGTAAAAAATGTATAACTAAAATGCTGTATTAACAGTTATCTAAATGGAATTTCGGAATTTATTTGAATGCCAGAATGAAATGAAGTCTAGTAGAGGAATTCTAGCTAAAGCATAGATGCATTATAACTTTTGCAGTCTTGTTAGCAACTACAAGGAAGAACTGGCACATGAATTTTAAACCTGCTTTGTTCCAGAAGGCATGATATGTGTATGTCTAGGTGATCCATTTGCAGTATCAAGTTAACTACAAGCAAATAAAAAAGACAAAAATACTGTACTTAAGCAGAGCTATAGTTTCACAGCTAGTGAGAAGAAAAATTGTGCTGTGCTGGCATAAGCTTTAGTTTTTACACAGCATATGAAAGCATTAGCAGAATTTTATAGAGCATCTACAAGGCACCAAAATTTAACAAAAAAACTCCACTAGAAGTTATAAATCAAAAAGAAACAGCCAAATTGCTAACTGATAGCTACTTATCTGTTCATGAGAAGATTAACCTGGCAATTAACATATCTTATTCCTACAAGACCGAGAAATCTGTGCTGGAAATGACAATGAAATACTGCATTTTACTTTCAGTTCCTCTGTTAAAGAAAACATCAGTAGTTCAGTCCACTGATGCGAATTAGTGTCAAACATTAAAAAAACTCAAGCCAAAAAAACTTCTAAACCTTCTTACTCAAGTGTTTCAAGTAATTCATGCTGAGAGGAAAGGGAAACATTTCCTGGAATACTCTGAAAGCACAAATAGAAGACTGCAGATACTGAGGTATGTGGAATATTGAGAAATCTTAAGACCTGGACCACATGTAAAGAGTTAAGAAACAGTTAAAAAAAAAAATCATCCCATCAATTGTATTTGCAAACACAGAGTAGAAAAAATCAAATTTGTATATTAAGTTACCAGTATTATTAACTAGAAACATAAAATTTTCAGTTTTGGAAAAAATATGATTTTTAAATGAATATTTAAGACTGTTCCTTCTACCCAAATTACCTTCCATATAACTGTAGAAACGTTTTTCAGAAAAGTTTCCCATTAAAATTGATAATACTGGTAGTCTCAAACCCTTCTTTAACATTTTAAACTATCAAACACAAAATGACAAGCAATGGTTTAGAAAATAAAACAGCTTAGAATGATTTAATTAAATATGGTTGTCAAATAATACAAATTATTGATGGTTAAGGTGCCACACAGTTGTTCTTAGAAAAGTAAGCTGCTTCCCCAGAATATTTACTGATTAATTGTCACACTCATCATTTGAAATCCTTCTATTAAAAAAGTAACACCTAATCACCATCTCATCCTATTTTAGGAAGCACTATGAAAATATTTACTCTAACCATCTGTTAAAAATACCTAAAAAATACACTGATTTATATGCTAGTAGGGGCACATGCATATTTTAAGGTGTTTGTACATATTTAAGACAACTTTTTCTGTTATACTAATAAAATATGACTGAGCAAGAAGTAGAAGTGTGCCATGCTTTAAAGACCTAAGCCATAGCATACTAATGAATTTAATCAGCATGCAAAGATTAAGCAACAGAACCTATTGTATTGTTCTTGTAGAACACAGGAAATCTTTCCTTGGTGCAGTAGCAATCTAAACAGAATTTTAATACCACTAATCTATAAATGTATTGAAGATACTCTAACTGCGATGTATTTGCACAATCTGATGTTTTCAGAAGGGTCTGCAGAGAATTAAAACCTTATATATACTGTTCAGGATTTAAATTAATTCTACTAAGACTTAATAAGGGGAAAACAGACTTTTAGAGGAATCTGGATTAAAGCCAATTAATATGACAAGTAAACAGATCACGATCACAGGTCATGCTATTCATGCTCTGCCACAGTAAAACAGTAGTTATCACACCTAAAACTTTCAGTATTAATACTCACTTCCACAGATTTGAGAAGCGCAAATGAAGAGCAAGCTAAAAAATTACATTTTTTCTTTTTGGATTTTAGAAAGTTAGCTACTAACATCTGACTATATTTAACAGCATGCTGTATTACATTGTTGCTACACGAACAAGTAACTACTGGCAGGTTTAAACAAGCAAGAGAGCAGGAAAAATTACAGGTACAGGATATAAAACTTGAGAGAAAAACAGTCCCAACAGAAACCTGAACAGACTTACCATGGATTCTGTTCTTCCAACAACAGAAAACCACATTTTGATCTCCGGGACTACAGATCCTTGAAAGAAAAAAAAAAAATTCTCCACTTCTCTTTCAGCCCTCAACAGCAACCACCGCTCTAGTCTGCTGGATTTTCCAAGATACCCATCAAGATGACTTGGAGCTGGATGCTATGACACAGGGCAGCATTTATCAACACCAGCTATAACCAATACAATATTCAGACTCTTACGTAATCAGTTGTGCTGTTCTGACTTCCATTTACTTTAAAGGCGTTATTAAATTTTGAAAACTGCTAGACAAAAAAACAAAAAGGAAGCCCTTTCGTACAAAAGACTAAAAACAACCTCCAAATTAAACAGGAAGTAATGTGCTGGCCCACAGATGGCTGAGAAGTCACATGCAAAGGCCCCCCAAAAGTGATATATTTTTAAAGTAAACTGCATGCACACGCTGCTTCCAAATCATCTGGATTTCATAAAAACTTAACCACAAAGTGGTTAGGAGTCAGGCAGCTTTTAACATCGAAACATCTTTCAGGGTTAGAGCAACCAAAGTCTGCACACAAGCTCAAATAGTAATACTGTTCCTGATGCCCGACCACTCCTACCAACTACATTTCCATATACCTATTACAAAAGCTACTGCTAATAAAAGCTACAGGGGCTGCAAAAAAAACCCCATGCAACACCTACAAAAGAGCAGAACAAGTTACCCTTCTGGATCATATCTGAAGCTACACAATTTAAATAAAAATTCATGTAAAGTATTCAGTTTAAGAAATGCTGTTAGGTATCTTCCCAATTTTAAAAAAAAATAAAACAAAACAAAATCCAAACAAACACAACTCTGTTTACAGGGCTCTGGCAGCTAACAGCTGTTTCATAACTAAACTTGTTTTCTCTGGTATGTATGCATATAGTGTACCTAATTACTATGTGGTTGCTCAAAGGGGCTGTCGTGCCGCAGAAAACACCCTCAGAGCAAGGTGAGGTGAACTAGGTGGTGTGCAGCATTTCTGTTCTCTCCAGCAATACCGGCAGGCCTTTAAAACTTCTATTTATTTAAAACTTCTAGCTAGTCATACTTTACTTAATTAGAAGCAAGGGAGTTAAACATTTTATTTGTCATTAGGTGGAATGCGCATCAGACACAAGGTTTCCCAGTGATCTAACACTTCCATATATTCCTTGAGTCGCCTCCTTTGGTTTTGTTACACGTTAATGTCAATGTGTTTGCAATCGCCTAATACCACAAGCTGAAACCATCTATCATAAGAACAAGCACATGCATAGCATTTCAATGCAAGCTGCATCACTTCTCTGCTTGTATAACCTTAGCTTCAACTCTGTATTTTTCGATCGCAATAGAGAAAGCATGATAATCACTTGGTAATCAATATTTGTTGTGGATGAGGTATACGCAAGGTATGGTATCTAATTTCCCCTTAAAAACTCTTAATTGGCATAGACTTTATCTACAAACACCTGCAAAATAATAAAATCAAAGAATTATCAAATGATAAATTTTTTAGACATTTTATCACAGATGACCACAGAGTACTAGGAAAGCATGTATTTTTTGAAATGGGTAGCAGGAAGAAAAGCAGTCAGTAGGCATTACTTTTCTTTACAGTCTCTGAGAATCTGCTTATTTCATTCATCTCTAAAACATCACCAACCTACATTTTAATAAACTTCATTGAAAGCCAGTAACAAGTATTAGGAGCCCATTAAGACTTAACAAGAAAGGCAGGTCAGCACTGACAGGGAAAGACATTCGCACAGTGTGTTACTGAGAGCAACTATTTTGTCGTATCACAGGAAAAAACTCAACTGTTTCCCTAAACAAAGCTGAATAGATTTGGGGTTGTCTTTCACCAGTTGGAGTGAAAAATTATTAGTAAAAGTCAAAAGACAGGAACAGAAAGAAAAAAGCCACCACTACTGCTAGCTTCTCAGTCACACTCAATTCTCTAATCTGTTCTGCTCTGGTCAGATTGAGAAAATTAATGCCTGCGTATTCTTCCTTACTCTGTTGTTTTTATGAAGCCCATTAAGGGAAAAACATGCTATTAAGTACTTACAATAAGCAACTTTGAACCCCTTGAAGGAACGCCTTGAAAATAATCCTATTTAACTACTACAGCAACTTCTTTCAACACTTAATGCAAGACGATTATTTCTGTACAATAAACATTCCGCTGACTTCAAATAAAGCAAAAGTTTCTGCTCTATGTACACTGAAAGTAAAATAAAAATCTGGTTCTTGCTTATTTCAGATGAAGATATAGGACACAACCATATAAAAATCAGAATTTTAATACTGCAGCAGGCATACAGCAGCAAAATTAAATGTAATCACTGTCTGAACCAGTGAGTGTTTCTGCAACTGTGCTGAGATGAAGGCTCCTGTTTACATCACTGACCACGTTATAGAAACCATAAAATTGCTTAAATAACTTGTAAAAAGCCTATCAAATCAAGCTTATGCACTGAGCAGTAGCAAAATTACACACTTCTAATGAAAGTTAAGAGTGTCACTTATTAAACCAATGTATAGAGGACAACCAGCTCCACTGAAAAGGGAAACTCTTCTCCCTGTTCCATTCTGCTTCTCCCTATGCGAGAAATCAGATTTCACAATTTAAAGTGGGAAGAAAAAAAAATGACTGCACATTTTGAACCGTTCAACAGAAATACAGATGGCAGTCAGAAGTCTGATACATATTTAATCTGGTGTGTCTCAAGACCTAGTATTCTCAACTCAAATTATTAACCCACTTCACAAAAATAAGAATACTGAGTTACATTTTTCATTTGCACAATAACCGCTGATTGTTCACAATATACACCTGAAACCTGGTATTCCTTTACAGATGTCAGAAACAAATCTTAAAAGCCTGTACTGTCCAAGATTATAATTTCAAGAAAAGATTATGAAATGAGTGAAGTTATTGGAAAAATACCCATTTTGTTTAGAAGCAATTAACTAAATGAAATAACCGAAAAACAGTAAAATAAACATGTTTTTAGCCCATGCACTAAGTGCCGAGGAGGACCACAGCACTGCCAATTTTCATGTACTACACAGTGAAGAGACATTAGGAAAAACCTGTTCTAGTTGTTGCACTCCACATAATTACAAGGACTTTCGGATATCTCTATTTCATAATTTATAAGAAGCTTAAAACTTAAAGGTTATGTCTGCTGTGTGACCCAGTTAATAATGCAAAACCAACCAACTAGCGGAGTCCTCCATCTAGCGGCTAGAGTTGTATGTGCATCCTATATATTACTATATAGTGCTACCAAGAGTAACATACACCAGCAATTCTGGCAAGTCAACTCAAGAGGTATATCCTCCTTCCCCACATCACTTTATAGTAGAGAGCTACAGTGTATTAAGAAGTAAAACTGATGTCATACATGAATCTGTACACTCTGCAAAATGTTGTCTGCATAGCAGAAAGTATACAGACTTTAATGCATATATTTAAATTAATTTATTTACTGATCAAATTAAAAAGAAAATCCAAACACACATTATGTTTACTGCTTTTCTTTCCTAGATACTTCTGCTACTTTTCAGCAGGAGGGCTAAATAAGCTTGTTTATCAATTCCATTTAATAACAGTGCCAATTTTTGGCTCTGAAAAATGTATAAACTGTAGCAGGTTCAAACTTAAATGCCATAATAACTACATCCATGTTATGCTTCCTCTTGTATCGTTCACATCTGTGTATTTTACACAAACATTCCCCAGCCAGAATAAAAGTATGATCAACATTATAACAAACTTAAGGGAAATAGATTTTTTTCATTAACATTTTTTACAGTGGCTAATTTAACAAACTTATTTCCATACCTTGGCAGCAACAATGCTCAGACCCATTCCATTTTGTTTTTTCAGTGTAACAGTGATAATTTCAGGTTCTTTCCTCAAAGGCTGAGCCTATCAAACAGGAAAGGGGAAAGAAGAAGGAAAAGAAGAAAAAAAAAAAAAAAGAGTTCATATTCACTGCCAGGCTAGGAAAATTACTGTGTAAAATAGTTCATCTACAATCAAAATGAAATTGCTAGTAAAGCAGCAGATCTCACTTCCTAAATAATATATCTGGCACTCTACTTTAAATCATTTAACATTTGATTAATACAGATTCACATTATCAAGTACTATACCCTTGTCAAGAATACTGCTGAAGCTTTGAAGTCTACCCATTGTTTCTCCTCCTCTAATTCAGTAAAGAGATTATTAATGATTCACAATTTGAAATGTAACAGGTGTATAAAATTTTAGTCACTTTTAATGAAAACTGAAGCTCAGAGTTAGTAGGCCCCTATTAAAAAGATGATGGTGATCTATAGGAAGTGCAGGTTTTAGTGCTACATCTAGGAGACAGTAATTCTGCAAAGATATTAAGAGGCCAATTAATTTCAAAGGCAGAGTATAAATGCTAGTTTCCACTAGATTAAAAAAACTGCTCTTTAAAGCAATCAAGGGAGGAGGAAGGGCCTGATATCTCAACAATGTCCCTGCTGTATCTTCCTCAGTCAAAAGGCCATTTACCAAGATACTAAGCCTGCCCAGCCTAGCTTATCAGTTCAAGACTGGGCTCTGCTGTATCAGTTATATAGATTCAGGAGATACTCTCTTCTGTAAAGTAAACATGTTCTGTAGCCACTATAGCAAGACTGCATAATGTCATCTAACAAGCGTCGGGTTCTGAAAACCAAGTATATGCTTTCAAGTGCCTCTGAACAGCAAGAGGCAAGTATTTTTCACACAAGGCCTTATGAAAATAATTCTAGTTCAAGACCTTCCTGATTTCACTGATATTCATTATAAATGCGAAGCTATTTCTGTTTACTTGCTCAATAATTATTTCACATAAAACCACCACCTTTCCAAAACCAAGCTGTTCTGTACTGATCTAGTGGGAGGTGTCCCTGCCCATGGCAGGGGGATTGGCACTAGATGGTATTTAAGGTCCCTTCCAACCCTGACAATTCTGTGATATTCTTGGTTATTGTATTAAAAGACAAAAACAAGAAAAAACAACCCAAACAACCCTAACCCATCACAAACAAACCAACAACCTAACAAAACCCAAACCACATCCACAGCACACAAAAAAAGCCATTTCACTTTGAAGTGAAATCCTTCTTTAGTAAGTATAATCAAAAGGAAAACTAAAGAATTTTTCCTGAAAACCTAGCAGAAAAAAAAAGTACCAGTTTAGAACTTAATACTAAGCATTTAGTTGATAACTTCCAGTTTATACATAAATCAGCCTGTACCTCCATTCATACAAGTTATTTACAGGTGCATGTCCAAATATTTTTTCCTGTATTTAAAAGGAATCTCTTCACTGTTTTATGGTGGAGTGATTGGAGCGGTGGATGAGGGGAAACCGACTGATGTAGTCTATTTGGATTTTTGTAAGGCCTTTGATATGGTCCCTCATGACATCCTCATCTCAAAACTGCAGAGGTATGGGTTTGATGGGTGGACTGTTCGGTGGATAAGGAATTGGCTGGAGGGACGCAACCAGAGAGTTGTGGTTAATGGCTCTATGTCTGGTTGGAGAGCGGTGACTAGTGGTGTCCCTCAGGGCTCGGTTTTGGGACCGGTGCTCTTTAATATTTTCATTAATGACCTGGACGTGGGTATGGAGTGCACCCTCAGCAAATTTGCGGATGACACCAAGCTGATGGGTGTGGTTGACACGCCAGGAGGCCGAGATGCCATTCAGAGGGACCTGGACAGGCTTGAGAAGTGGGCCCAAGAAAACAAAATGAAGTTTAACAAGTCTAAATGTAAGGTCCTGCATCTGGGCAGGAGAAATCTCAGNAATCAAAAGGAAAACTAAAGAATTTTTCCTGAAAACCTAGCAGAAAAAAAAAGTACCAGTTTAGAACTTAATACTAAGCATTTAGTTGATAACTTCCAGTTTATACATAAATCAGCCTGTACCTCCATTCATACAAGTTATTTACAGGTGCATGTCCAAATATTTTTTCCTGTATTTAAAAGGAATCTCTTCACTGTTTATCCCCAATGTGGGGGAATATGACAAAGTTTGCTTACGTGAGAATGAAATCATGCCTCAGCCTAGAAAAAGTGACTTACAAAAATCTGCAGAGTTCCTTAAATTCACAAAATCACCAATGGATGCATGTTGAAGGATGAAGTCTGTTCTTCATAACAAGGATTAAAACTCATCACATAAAACACAATGGCTTTCCAAGATATTAGTTTAGAGAATTATTCAATGAATCAATACTTACCAGCTCAGCATTCTCATGTGACAGGTGACTTTCATAGTCTGCACCTTCAAAGTATATTGTCCATGTGCCTGGTGACCGTGGATGAGGTGTTAGTCTACAAAAACCTGGAAGAGAAAGTAACATCAACATAGTCACATTATTGAAATATTAATTAAAATCAACAGATTGTTTAAAATCAAATACACTGCCACAAGGAAATAACAAATAGTATTTATGTTTTTATATTCCTTAATATGTTGAATTTTGCATCCTAGATGCCATTAGGTGTTTCACTGCAATTTTATGGTATCTAAAAAAATCCTACAGTTCTATAGCTGCTACTTTTGAGAAACACATGTATTTAAAACCCACTACAAACTCGTAGAAAAGTCTTGGGCTGCAAAATATTGCTTGTACCAACTAGACTGCAGAGAGACATGAAACAAACACCCAGTCATCTTTTAGAATGCCAACAGAACTCTAAATAAGAGAGCATCACTCCACTTTGCAGAGAGTCTAGCTAACAGTCTCAGCATAGATTTAGCAGAGGTGAAGCTTCACCTCTACTCATTACTTTTTAAATGCAACTATGCAATTAAAAGTAGGGGTTTGTTCGATTTGTTTCTTATTAACTGAGCAATTCCAAGAATCCTGAAAAAAAGGAGCCATAGCAGCTGAGAGGTATCCAATATTGTGTCCTAAATCAGGGACAGTGAGAATCCACATCACAGTGAAATTACAAATCACTCCATTCAAAGAGATGAGATTCTCCTCCTCACAAAGACCATCTCTTTCAGTAATTTCAGTTTACACTGATTTACTGTAAGTCCCTCAGCATAATTTAAGGGATACCTAAGAAGTAAAATTTGAATGTATGCATTAAGAAGACCGTACCTGTAATAACTATACAGACGTTTGTATGGCAAAAGTATTATAATTACTAGAAATAATTCATTCTACTAGTCTCCTTTAAACTAGCCAGTTTCCTACCTTTTTTTTTTAAATGCAATGACCTGGCTTTTCTATAAGCTAAGCTAAAACCAACAATTGCAGAACCTTACTGTAAGACAAAGGTAAATCTGCTTTGTTGGTAGTCTCCTTTCTGTCCTAGCTACCATGGTGTATCTGTGGAAATTTTTAAACTGCTTTTAAGAAATTGTGTAACAAAGAAGCTTCTAATAAAACTGAGTAACACAATACAAGGATCCCAACTTGCTCACTCGCTGTATATGCTCTGAAAGAGACCCGCTGCTTTACCTTCTCAAGTTTAGCCCACTTCCATCCAAGCAAGAGCTCTCTACTTGTCATGTGAAATTTTGCTGTGTTACAAACGCCCCAAACAGATTCTTACATTGATAAACATTAAAATTATTATAAGCTATTTTAAGTTGTACGGAAATAGCTAATGAGTTAAAAAAAAAAGACTTAACTGTTTAATTCACATTAGCTTTGAAAGTAAGTTGAATGTGAAACTGTTGAAGTATTACAAAATTTATATTTACATACATTTTTGCTGTTCTTGCACCAAAATTCAAAAAGCTCTGGAGCAAAGGCAAAATAAAGTTTCAGTAGGCACTACTAACTCAGCACTGCTTATTTAGAAGCTTGAAAGTGAATGCAAGGGACAGGGAGAGAGGTTAACAAAGAAAAAAAATCCTGCATACTTTTTATGGGTTGCAGAAGTAAACATTTGAAGAAAATAGTATAAAAAGATTGAAAAACAGAAAGAAAAAGAAAGTGGTTTACATTTAATTAAAATGAAGTTTGCATTCTGTGTTCATTATACCAGCAAAAGATCATTACAAAAAAAGAGAAAACTAACCCCTCTGACAGAGTGGATCTAAAAATTCTTGTAAGCCAGTTGGAACATTTCTGACAACATCACAGGAATAGCCATCTTCTGGTAAAAGAAAAGGAAGCTGTAAGTCAGGATCCTCTTCCAGCTGGACTTCTCGGCCATCACTGCGAGCAAGTTCATCAGCCGTATTTTCTGCAACAGTTACTACATTCTCTATCAATTCCTGGACAGAAGGCAAAAAAATATTGTTACTAGAAACAGCTCATTTACATTAAGGAAAAAACCCTAACATTAAGACAATATTAAGACTGCAAAAAAGGAATTTGGAAACTAAATTATCAGATACAAAACTTCTTTGGCTCCTATAGTCAGTAGACTGAATTCCTTTATTTGATTAAATCCCACAGATTATGTAGTTAGAGAATTTAACAGAAGCACTTCTTTTTTACTTCACTGTTTTCAAAACTTGTGCTCCATGTTTTCACTTGATATGAGAGTTCTATGTGCACATGCAGAACTGGAATCCATGGCAGCTTTAAAATTTTGACACTTTGAGTGTATATATACTTCTGTAAGACTAAATACACAGAAAGGAAATGCACAGCTTGTGTAACAGGACACAGAGAGGACAATGGCATATACAGTTCCCTGGTTTAGAAGATTTATAGCACTAATATAATTCTGCATTTCCTAGGAGCTCAGTATAATATGCAGGATCTCTTGTAAATACACAACACTTGAAACAACACTGTAGAAGCACACAACATAAAAGTAGGATCATTCAAGGTGTGACACGGAACTTTTACATTTGGTATGCATAACTGTTCTGCTTAGTATCACCACAAGCTCTATGAAATCAGTTCACTTTTCACAATGTAGTTACTGTGGTTGCACCACAGTACACAGTAGTATTCCTTCTACATTTTAGAGAGATCTGTAAGATTTTGGTAGAGTATCTGTTATTAGATTGTACGAGCTGAGGAAAATCAATTCAGAAGTTAACAAAAAATTCCTAACAACTTCATAAAAAGTAGAGGTCTAAGCAGTACCTTGTTTCTCTACGTTGTTTTATTTATCTCAAATTACTCAAAAGAGTGCACAAAGAGGCAGCTCTTCTCTCCTCCTCTAGTAGTTCCTCCACTTTTCTGTTACCTTAAATGCCTTAGGCTAGCCTAATTTTTAGCATAGAAGTATTCAGTTTTTAAGTGAAATAGAAAAAGTTACAGGCAACTTTTTAAGAATATGTAAGTAGTAATTCTCTGAGCACCCTGTCTCTTCCAAGTTGCATGGTCAGCAAGCAGGCAGCATCAATACTTAGAAGTATCCTTGCCTCTAGTTAACCAGCATTCTTTCTGGAAGAGAATTATAATTTTGCTGGCATCAAGGCAGAATTACTACAGTTAACTTATTGGAAGCTGCTATAAATATTACACATAGGTTCCATAACGACAAGAATTTGCTTTACCAAAGACTGAGATGTGATTTCCAGTCTCTTTCTACAGTTTCTACTTGTCTCCCAAGACCAGCTTAACAGTTTGATCTTAATTTCACTCCAGTTACACTAATCTGCAAGTCAGAATCTGCGAGGCTGGCAGAACAATTTTATTACTGGAGCACAATGTAAAACACAGTTGAGGCAAAAGCATGTAAGGGTTCACATTTGAATGTTCAGTTTCAGAAGATTTCCAGGGAGAAGATCCAGCCTGTCTTTAGAAGTGTTCTTTGAGAAGAGCCTTTTACCATAAAAGGTGCTAATGTTTAGAAGACTTACATCAAACTAAAATATGTAGAAATAAATATACTTATATTCCTCTGAACAAATTCCAAGACTTGGAATTTTTCAGATTTGGCAGAAGTAAGCCAGGATTTGAGCATACAAGTCTTTTTCATAGCAAGGATAAAAGAAGTTCCAAATACCACTATACTCCAAAAGGACAAACTAGCCAATTATAATCCTCCCTCTGACACAAACATCTGTCAAATCTAGGAATCTAGCACTGTATTAATAATAATAATTAATTAATAATAATAATGTGAAATTCTACGTGTAAACAGGAAATATAAGCTATATTCTACAGCAAAAGACTTTTTGGGTTGGTAGCCAATACAGAAACTATCCAAGCTACAAGACCCCCGCTAAACACCTATAAAACCATTGTATTGGTACCTTTGGTTTAATAAACAGATGTATCCCAAGTTATTAAAAAAAACAGATATTTTAGACAATGCAATCAGTTATATAAATATCAGATTATATATACCTGGCCTTTAAAGACTTTTTGAGAACAGTCAACTATTGAGGTTTACCTTAAGAGTTTTTCACAATTCTGCAAGGAACACAAAACGTTTTTTGACTTTCGTCAGATTTTTCCCACGGATAAAACTTAGAACAGTTATGTCTTAAGTATCAAGATATAAAACAGTTCTGAAAACAACTTTATATATATACCTACATACATGTTCCAGGTATTAATCTGTTCATTAAAGGACAATCTGTCTGCTGCTTGTATGAAGGGATTAAAAATTCATGGATTTTTACATCCCACATGTAAAAAAGCTTATTGTTCCTGCTTCTTTCATTTGATTTCTACAAAACTACCAAACTTTGTTGCTTCTGGTTATATATAGAACCAGCTTTTGTGCGTGTTCTGTGCACTTCTCCTCCACTGTTGTACCAATCCACAAAAGGTGTAAGATACAGTGACATCTCCTCAAGCATGCTCAATATCCAGCGTACCTTACTTTCCCACTCAGTGCAAGAGAGATTTCTGGCAATATCCTGCTTGAGTTGCTTTGAAGTACATGCACCAAAGTTGGTGGCCTGAAGCAGGCTTGTAACACTGATACTTTGTAATATACGGAGAACAGATTGCCCACTCTGACTCTTCTTGTAACAATTTCAAGACAATCAACAATAAAATAGTTACTTTCAGACCGTGTTTTTACATTTAAGTCTATATTCCTCAGGTATGTTAAAACAGCACAGGAAGTGATAAAAGTGACTTACTGTTGGGATGAGTGGTTCATCTGGTGCACAGTGATAATTCTGTAACAAAGCTTGTAGCTGCAGAGAATTCAGCTTAAAGCAAGTACTGTTAATATTTGGAACATCTGCATGTGAGTATTTGTCCATGGTAAGCAATGTGGTTGCCTAAGAGGGCAAAAAAAAGAAGTTATAGGAGACAAATCCAAATCAGAATGCAGCCTTAAGCCTTTGGAGTTTCTTATTTCTTTAGATAAGAGAACAGAAAAGATAAAGCAAGAAGTCAGATTTGTAACAGAAACAACATATATATCCCCCCAAACAACCACTAAATACATAGTCTGTACCTGTAAGATCAATTAATACTAAATCTATCATAAACGGGGCATACCAATTTTTCAGCTACTCTTCTTGTCTCTGTTCAACACAGTTATAGCTCAGTCTTATGAACAGAAATTGAACAGCATGTTAGCTAAAATTACGAATTACTACTTTCACTTGTAACTTAAATATTAACAACGTTGAAAACATTGTGTCTTTGGATGCGACCTCAATCTTCCACGACTGATCTAAACTCATCCACATGCTGTTCTCTAGGAACGCAGAATATACAAATATTCTATTTGAACATACAATTATGTGACAAGTGTCAATCAGAAATACACACACTCACCTGCACTATTCTGCTCAGATGACAATCAGCAGCCAATTCTAAACCCTGTTTTTCTGCCCAGGCTTCAATGTGGCCCAACTGCTGACGAACGATAGCTCCCCAATAATGTGAACATAACCCTGAATCTGGGGCTGTAACTAATCTGTTAAAAAGCCACATGTTGATAAAATGAAACAGCTGGGAGAAGAGTTGTATAGTCAGAGCAGCATTCACTCTACATCGCCGCAACAGGGACATAGCTCCAGTCAATGTATGCAGCACATCATCTACAGAGATAAAACAAAAAGTAAATCTCGTTCACATACTGCAATGTACAACTGGTTTAGGCCATAAAAAATAATACAGACACACCCAAGTCAGGTTGGTGAATGCTAGGTGGAACATACATGTGCTGAAGTTATGTATTGAAGACTTTCAGGAAGAAATTTATTGCGCCATGGTTTTCAAGACTCAGAAACATTAAACTGATAGCTCCAACACTGAAATGTAAGCACTGAAATGTAAATAAATTCTTTTGGGGAAATATTTACTATACAAGTACATCACTGGTTATATGGACACTGAAATCATGTCCTCACTTGAGCAAACTCATTTTTTGTTGTTTTTAAAAACAAGTTAAAAACTTTAGATCCTATTGTTTCAAATGCATATTGCAATTAATTAATAGTTCCTTGCAGTTAAGTATCAATCTGAAATAATGAACATCATCTGCCTTTATTCCAGTACCAGTTTTCCTACTTTTTCAATGTTCATGTTCCAGAAAGTACTCTCTCTTACAGTACAGGCCACTAAGAACAGAAAAGCACATCTTTATATTCTTCCTTCAATATTCAACACAGGAAAAAAGCAATCACAGAAAGCTTAATACCCAGAAGACCAGAAAGTATATAGGAATTTTGTACAATTACTCTTCATTGCAGAACAGAATAACTCTATTTAATAGCCTACTACTACTAATCGTCAACCTACTTTAATTATTCAGAATGTCACTATTTTCTTAACCTTTCCTAACCTTTTATCCCCAGTTAAATTTACATTTTCTGTTTTCTTCTTTAGTCATCAGGCTACATAACGTAGGAGCCTCTCACACTTCCACCCTGAAAAGCACAACAGGGGTTCCTATCTCAGGGGCCTGTGCATGAACGTGTTCAGCATGAAAAACAACGAAAGGCATGAGAAGTCTGACTGCAGTTACTGAGCTAGGATTATGGACACAGTGAGATAGCACACATGGCCAGAGTGCTCTCATGGACGGGAACAGCTCAGAAAGGCTGATATTGCTGCAAAGCACTATCATATTTTAAGTATCATAGGACATTGATTAAGGGATACTTGGCAAGAATCAACAAGGGCAATCAGCTTAACCTTAGTACCTGCCAGGTACTTTGTCAGATTCTCCCACAGCATCCTTATAACGGAATTGATGAGGTAAGGATGGATAAGCAGATGATAATTAGGCAGAGAATTGGCTATACCACTGGACTTGGTGGATTTGTGGAAACAAAAGCTATGAGTGGCTTCCTTCATGGATTGAGGCTGGGATTGATACTGTTAAACGATGTTTTTCATGACCTGAGTGATTGGATGGAATGCATTCTCAGCAAATTCACAGATGATACTGCGGGGACATACTGATACACTGAAGGGCAGTGATATTTTTCAGAAGGGCATCAGTAGGCTGGAGAAATGGGCTTCATGAAAAGCAACTGCTAAGTCCTATTTCTGGGAAGGAAAAGGTCTGTGCAACAGTATAGGCTAGGTGCTGTTTGGATAGAAGGCAGCCCTGCCAAAAATGATGTAGAGATCCAAGTTGAATGTGATTAAGCAGCGTGTCCTTGCTTGAATGGTGGCGAGTTGCACACTGAGCTGTTAAGTTAGCAGCAGTGCAGCTAGCAGACAGGATTCGGCATTTGTGAGACTTCATCTGGAGCACAGCATCCTCTTTTAAACAACCCAGCACAAGATGGATTCCGATCTAATGGAGCAAGTCCAGCAAAGAGCCACCAAGATGATGAGGGGACTGGAGAAAAGGACATAAAGTAGGAGCAGAGAAGTCGATTTGGTTCATCCTGGGGGAACTGAAGGCTAGGGGTGCAGCTTATTGCTATCTTCATCTACCTAATGGGAGCATTCAGAACAAGCTCTCTCTCAAGGGTGAACGGTGATAAACTAACACAAAAATTGCAAAATGGGAAATTCCAATTAGATCTAGGAGAAGTATTTACAACATTAGTGTGGTCAAATGTTGGAACAGGTTACTCAGATGTTGTGGCATCTCCATCCCTAAGAGGAGATTCAAAACCCAACTAAGCAATATTCTGAACAACCCATTCCAGTTGCTCCTGCCTTAAGTAAGACACTGGATTAGATGACATCCAGATGTTCTGCTCCAAACTAAATTATTCCATGATTTTTAAACCAAATACAGATCATCTGAATGTCACTGCTGTCCTTTCTTTTCATCCATACAATACTGATCCAAACAATTCTCAGTGGTTAAGGCAACTTGTAAATGTTGTGTCACTATTGAGAAAAACTACGTATTACTAATTAATTGTATCGTTTAGAGGACACAAGAAAATATCAAGTAGTCTAACCTATTTTAGGCCTCTGTGGATTATTTTCCTCTGGATCATCAAGGAACGCTGGCATGTAGTTATTAAGTTCTGATTGCAGACAATGAACCAGATACCTAAAATGGAGGGCAAAGAAGAAAGAAGGGAAAAAAAAAAAGAAATTTAATATCCTGCATGGGTTCACTATGAATGCTTCTGAAGAAAAGAGATCTATCAAATTATAACATTTCTAAACATGTACAGGGCAAAATATGGTGCCATTCCTTCCTAGCTAGAGCAAGATTCTGTCTTCAACTACCATCTAGCAAACTGAAGTAATAAAAAATTGTTTCAAAACGTCAATCCACTGATCCATACGAAAGAGGCATAGATAGTTTCACTAACAGCAATTAAGAGGCACTATAAAACCTGAAAGACTGCATCAAATAGCTACTTATTTTGCACTTATTTGTCCATAATTCACCAACGGGGGAAAAAAGCACCAAACCAAAAAAACTGAGGGAGTACATACAATAAGGTTTGGTACATCTCTTGATACCTTTCAAAAATTAAGAAAGCAATGATAAGATTTCACATACTACATGCACTCTTCAGAGAAATACAGCCCCTCTTAAAGCTCAACAGTTAGACCATGGTTAAGTCTCCCAATCCTGTCATGCTATAAAAAGATTATACTCTGTACAGAAGTACAAAAACACTGTATCTAAAACAGATATCCTACAAGTGAGGGAAGGCTGGGTATGAGGTACACAAGGCACACTGGGCCTTCTCTAAAAGTAAGTTTCAGAAAAATTTGCTGAGCAACACTTGTTCAACAGTGGCTTGGGGAAAAAACAATAAAATTCAAATATGAACAAAAATTAAGCTTTTCTTGTTGATCAGCACTGCGCTTACTCAATGTTGTTATCTTTGTTCAAGGATCTTTCTTCAGAGGACTTCCTTTCCCATTGGATACTTCATTCAACTTTCCTTTTAATCAGTGCTGTAATTGCCTGAGCTGACAAGGGGGATTTTACGCCAGGTCATAAAGTGTTTTTACATTTTAAGAAAAAAAAACCTGCAACAAACTGCTGTATAAATTGCTGTTTATGCGAATTGTTAGAGTATATTATAATCAGAAGCCCTTAAAGACTGCAAGGTTCATTACTTTAAAGACCCATAAATATTTAAGCCTATGTATTTATATACTAACAGCAAAAATGAACCTTTCCTCAAATCTCCATAAAAACTTTAGATTAAGAGAAAGCAATCATCACAAATTAAATAACATTTCTCTAAAATTTTCATTGGCAGCCTCAAATATAACAAGAACAGCTAACAGATGAAACTCCTTCCTAGCTTAGTAAAACAAAGTATCTGTATAAAGAAGTACATCTAATTCTCTCCTCTAAGTCCTCCTCTCAGATATTTAACAACTCACAAAGGACATTGTTGCTATGCCTAAAATTTGGCAAAAATGTGAAGTTATTCTAAAAACTACAGAAACATAGAATACGTTAGTGAAACAGAAGTTTGATAGCCTTACTTGAATGCCATTTGAACCAGGTGTGCCAAAACATCTTGTGCATCCACAGTAATTCGGCTAAGATCTCTGTCTTGCTTTATGAAATTCAGTAATTCAGATGCATTTGCCATCCAAAAGGCAAGTGCCCCAGCAATATTCTTCTGTTTCTGTAAGCAGAAAGAAGCAAAAAATAATACGGGGAAATAGCTTTCTAATAAAGAGCAGAGGCTTGAAAAGGCTCCAAAAGATAGACCAGTACCTTTTCCCATTTCACCAAACATATCTCAGATACCAGATATTTGCAAAATCTTTATATGTAATATTGCAATTGTTGTAACTGGTAAGTTCAATTTTAACACATTCACTGAACATATGAAATTCTGTCAAATTGCCAATAGCCATATCAATAAAGCCACGACATAAGCATCTAGTTATACAATGCTAAGAGCTTAGCAGAATGCAGTATCTGGTAATCTGTGCACTTTAAAGCGCGTAGTCACTACTACCCACTGCCACTCTGATACTGTGCTCACTGGCTTTGAGACCAGGTGATTCAGTATCAAGTACTGATCTATCTCACCATCTCCCGACCACAAATGCCAGGCCAGGCAACCTCAGATGAAATCCAAAGAATAGGAACCACAAACAACAAAAAAAGAAAATAAAGGGAAGAAAAAGAACTTTGGTCATTTCATATCCACATTGAAGTGCGTTAAGCAGAAATTATGGAATGCCATAAAAGTTGCAAAGTCAAAAAAGGATTTTAGTACTGCATGTTCCAGTTGCTTAATGAGTGTTATGAACTGTTCAAGTCCAGCTGTTTGAGTATTTATTTTGATATGGAAGCAGCATGAGAAACTGAGCTAAGCCAACATAGCTAGGATCAGTTCCCAGCAACATATCCTACCTGATCAACCTGGTCTACCTCCTGGAGAAAAACGGACGAAGGAAATCAAACAGAATAGAAGAAAGAAACTTGTGAACAATCATGATAGCTTTAGAAATCAAACACTAAATATGAAGGTACAACACTTATGTTCACAGTTATACACAGATGCATTAATCAGTAGCTACGGTGCAACTGAGCTCCTCTTAAAAAATTTTTATTTTAACAGGAGTAGTAGCACAACAGCTAAGAACTGATGTGCCCATGTCACAATTAATTCAAGGAATGCCCTGTATTAACTGACATCCCAGACTAGTTGGTTATTCCATGCTCAGTGCACCACAGAAATCCTGCAGAACTTTTTGCAGGCAACAGGGAAACTAGCTATCCAGGTAACAGAATCAGGGAGCTATTTGTCCACACTGTCACAATGAAGACAATGTACAAACACACACAAAGTGAGACAGAAAGTCTCCAAATAGAAAAAAACCCCAAACCAACAAACAACAAAATAAAAACAAACAACAAAAAAACCAAAGCCAAACACAAAATGTAGAACACCTAGGATAGATTTAACACATTTTTTTCAATTAAAGGGGGAAAAATAAAGACTGTTTTAAAGAACAAAAGAGAGTCAAATAAAATACCACACTAAGCTTCTTAAATGCTGGTAAATATGAGCTACACTGACTTCAGCAAACAAACAAAAATCCCCACCAGATATGTTTGTCTGATTATTTAAAACTGTGCTCTTAATTCTTTTTGGCTTTCTAAGCAGACCACTCTCCCCTACCTGCAACACAGTGAGCTTAGATGCAAGATTTTAAGGTGTCATTTGCTGTTACTATTATAATTTTAGTTAGAGCTCAAAAATCCCAAACTGCCACTGCTTCTTTTGTTTCTTCCCCTTTTCCAACCAAGGCACTCTGAACTGGCTGAGGATGTGCTGGCACTGAACAAAAGCAGATGCTCCTACAAACAAATGCTAAAATTTGCAGAGGATCAGAAATGTCAGAGAATTGTTTAGGGAAAAAATACCGAGGATATAAAAATAAATTTAAAAAAAGACTTTTTTAGATGAATTATGTTTCTCCTCTTAGATTTTTATTGAAAGACTGAGCCTTCTCATAGATCTAATTTTATCCCCATCTCATATGAAGTCTTCTATAATATTTGCATACAATAATGCAAAGACTACAAAAGACTAGTAAAAAAGACTAGTACTTGCTAGCAAGTACTTCTCGAGTAACTTCAAAGAGATATCAAGTCTCCTTATGAAGGCAGGTAAAATTGAGATCTAAAAAAATTATTTTATTCCCACAGTACAGCATAAGAGTTCATGTATCTTCCTTCTACTTCTGTTTTGAGTGGCTCTCTCTCTTTACCTCCCATCTGTCTTCTCCATCTTTCATATCCTCAAATGCCTTTCATTGTAGGCACGTTTTAAAGCCAAGACGTACAAGAAAGCTATTGTGATGCAGCAACTTATTACATGACTATTTAGCTGTAACAACCATCAATATAAACACTCATTCTACAGCTTAGATGAAGTAATTTGTCTCAGCTTAGCTAGCACTGTTTATATGCCACTAAGACAGGTTCAAGCTAATGATATTTTCCTGGTCAAGCTTCAGAATCAATGCATTTCTTTGTCTCCAGCCCATTAACCTTCAAATTCACTGAAGTTCTAATCTTTCATTTCATTTGCAATTTTCCTCCAGATTCTTCAGCATGCAATTTGAAAGAATCACCTCACAATTTTCTTCAAACTCCAACTCTCTTTAGTTTGTTTCTTGCAACTAGACAACATTTCACAAACCACAAATCCAGCTACCACTTCCTTGTTGATGTCCATCTTAAAATTTAGGTTGGAGATTAGATTGCAACTATAGAGTTGCAAGACTGTAGAAATGACCTTTGACAAAAGTCTTGACAAACATGCAGTTTTAACAGTTTTTAACAGTTTTGTAATACTATTAGCAGGATTATATAAAATACACTTGCATGCAACAATCAAAAAGCTGAACTTGATTTGGGAAGCCCTTCTCAGTGCTGCACATGAATGTTTTCACAGGATGATCTATTTTCTAGCTTTAATTTGCTTTCAAATCAAACTAAGGTTTGAGCCCATCTCTCCAGTATCTCCTAGCAGCTACATGGTTATCAATTTTAGTTTAACATAAAGAACACAGAACTTTATCTTTGCTTTCCCACTGTACCCATCCCTGTTACCTCAAGTCTTTTGGGAGTCATTGTTACTAGTTTACATTAACTATATAAACTTAGTAATTTTCTTTGATTCAGCCCTGTAACCTCCAGACTATACCTGAAGCCTACCCTTTCACTGTATACTTTCCATTCTCCCAACTGGAAAGCTTATGTTCAGGCTCTTTGCATTTCATATTCTTCACTACTGCCACAGTCTTCCCTCTGACTTCAACAAATTCACAGCCACATTTTTTTTTTTTAATAGCAGAACTTGACTACTTAACTTCTGACAACATTTCAATTTTATCAAATATACATGTACTGTGGCATCAATACTCAAAGTAATGTACTAGTTCTTCACTTCAGGTTCAAAACACCTTTCAACCTCTCATTAGCTCTAGATTGTACATAAAAGGCTAGTTTTCGTTTTCTCACTGTAAAGCTTTTTCAACACTGCCATTTTCTCCCATGCTTTCTTGTGAAAGGTGAGAGCCTGTTATAACTGCTAACAGAACTGTCTAATTATAGCATTCTCCCTGCTGAAAACTCTACTAAAATCTTTGCAAAACCTGAACAGTTTTGGTTTGCTGTGGCTTTCATGCCACTCCCTTGTTGTTTACTTTCCTCTTCACTCTTATTCAATCTGTTGTGCAACACTTGCATTGTGAATTCTCTAAAGCAGGACTGATGGTGTTTGTTATGCTCATGTAGTGCCAAGCACAGCAGGGTCCTTGCTCTAGGTGGGTTGCTATGCCAGTACTTTTTGTGACTAATATATAGGTTTTAAAAAATATAGAAATGCATTTTAATTTTTCCTCTGAGAAAAGTGTACAGACAAAGTTACAATAATTAATTAGTGAGGATACTTGAACTAGCACTCCTTCTTCAGGAAATAATCACATTTTATCAAGAGTTGCACAATTCTTGGTATTGTCTAATTTCACAGACAATTAAGTGGAACTTATCCTGCATTCCTACACAAAACAGAGCTCCCTCGTGCTTCTGTAGAAATCTTGCACATATAATGTAGCAATAGCATCAGACCATATACAAGGTGTTGAAACATTTGAGAACTTAAATTTGTCTTTATAAAGCAATTGTGTCAGCTTGGTTCAGAAAGTCCAGTTTTATTGCCATTTTTGTGGTTACAGAAGTTGTAAAATTAACAGGATCAAAATTTAAAAGTCATGTTTCTTTTTCATATGTTCACCTCAAGCATCAGTTAGTGCAAACAACTGCTATCTATTGGATACTCTTTAATAAGCACATCCAACTTGTTTTACAAGAGCTCACAGCCAGAAATGCTTGCAAAGATCTTACCTTCTGGAGAACACAAGTGTAACTTCTTGTCAGAGAACATATCTTCAGAGCAACAGCCCTTCCCTAACCTCCCACACTGCTCAGGAGTTTCTTACTGCTCAGATTATTCATTGACAAAAAAGCAAACCTTAATATGAGCAGCCAATGCACGCTATTACTCTGACCCTTAACAACAGTTGGCTAAACATTAAGAAAAAGACTAAGAAGGTCATTGGATAATCTGCAAAATGCATTTAATTCCCTTGACATGTTTTTGCAGAGAAACTCACCTGTATAACTCCTTCCATCATGTTCACCATCTTGTTGACTATTGCAATGACTTTGTGAGTACGCTCAGTAGGAGTGATGTCAGGTCTGTACTGGCTTGACAATACATACCGACATGTCATATACAAAACATATGTAGGTGACAGCTTAAAATGAACTGTCGAGCTGTTTGTGTAATTTATGATGGCAGATAAGAAGGCATCTTCAGCTGTAGAGAAAGAGGGGAAAAAAGAATGTCATAAAGCCAAAGACAGAATTAGAATTAAAAAAAATAAAACCAGATCATAACTTGGGAGATAAGAGTATTTTTTTTTTCAAGGAGAGAGGGAGAGGAGAGTAACTTAAAGGAACTGGAACTCTGTATTGTTTATTATGTACTACAGTTACTTAGGCACAATACAACACACTTCTATCATCAGGAAGAATTTCTTTTCTATTTCCTGTCTCTGCTGAAAATTTGTCATTATTCTTTTCAGTGTTTACTTAAGTTTTCAAACTGACAAATATTACACAACAGAAAATGTGTCAACAAGTTAGTGTTGTAACTTCACAATTTACTCACAGCTTTCCCTGAATTCAATACTGGCAGGTAGAATCAGTTCTGGTCCATGGGTATCCTGAGGCCTAAAGAAAGAAGATGAAAATTGAAAGAAACAATCCACATGGATGATACTAATTCCAATGTAAAATTACAGATTTTTCCAAATACACTGACTCCAAATGCTAACACAATATCCTTCCCCAAAATGATCCTTTACCTTTCCTCTGAAATCATTCAGGCTATATTTGCCCACAATACGGGATCAAAACACAGACTTGACCTGTGGAGTCTGTGATATTAATGAGCATCCTCTTCTCTGCTGTATGGCAGAGTGACAGGATCAGTTTACCATCTACCATTTACAGGATTCAAATAACAAATTACTCATGGACACATGAAAGGAAGTGAATGAAGTTTCACTTGAAACTTCATTTCAGTTACAACAAATATAATTTGCTATCTTTAATGTCCTGAAAACTGATATGAACTTGGTCAACTTATTTGTCCTTTCCTCTGGTAAGGAGGAAAAGGAGGTAAAATCAAGCTCCTGCCCTCACCTGGCTGTTGCTCTGCTATGTTAAGAAAGAGCAGTCACGCCATGAACCTCAGAACTATGTCCTCACTTAAACTGATTGCAGTGCCCTTTCTTATCAGTAATACCAGAGAATTCAGAAAGGAGAAAAATGAACAGAAAACTTTTTTTCTGGTGTCCACAAAGGGTTAAGCACATATTTCATTCCTGCCTTAAGCAAAAACATTAATTAAGCTTTCTCTGTAGTCAAGCACCTATTTTTAGGAAGTATGTAAAAGCCTAACATCTTCTGCATGTAACAGCCATTTTTAACTATATGTAACACCACAGGTAGCTTCATACTTTCCCCAGCAGCTTTGATAAAGCAAGAAATATAGGCCTCATTCTCCTAAGACATTTCAGTTATGTCAGGAATCTGAGACAGGACATTGTGGTCCTTTATTCAGCTATCTCCTGCAGTAAAAATCCACAGGATAACTTTGAAGGCTGATGTCAAAAGATCTAAAATTAAGTTTTAGCATAGTCAATCAAAAAAGGGTACCTTTGGGTTTTAGTGGGTTGGGTTTTTTTTTAGTTTTTTAAATTTGCAAGAACTTAAACCATCAAAGAACACAAGTTATGCTATCTAGAGAATGCTTTATTTTAAGAGCTGAGCAAAGAAAAAAAAAAGGATCTGATGAGCTGCAAGTTAGGGAACAGCAGGACAATATATAAACAAATTTCTGCCAGCTCAGATACATTTCAAACACGATGCACACTCTTTATGAAGAGCACTCAGTGTGTAAATTGTGGCATTTCCTCTGTTTGTATTGTTATCAATTTAAGATTAACTAATTTCTCACTATCTCCACAGTCAAAAGTGCATCAACATCTTCACTGAGATCTTAAGTACTTCCATAGGAGAATAATACACAGTATCATCAAAACAAAACTATAGTGGCAACCCCAGCTAATTTTTAAATCTAGCATCATAGGAATGGTAATCAGACAAATAAATCTCAAAATAAACAAACTGGATAGTAAATGTTGCATTTTCTGCCTTTCTTAAACACACACAGAAGAAATACTTTCTAATTAAGCTTTGTAAACTGGAAATTTATGTTACAGTAACTCTCTGTGCTTCTGATATGATAGCAGCTAGCTAACCTGCTTTGTTACTAGATGCATTTGAAGTATATATTGTCTTTGTGTAACATCTTTTACAGAAAAATCTTCTCTGTGATGGCAAAATTCTTTGAGCTAAATCTGTCTGAAAGCCTAGTTAGGGTATGTCTAGCAAGGCTGTAAAATATTGATTAGGGTTTGCCTCCTAAGTACAGCGTCAGGTAACATAACACTTTAAAATTCAATTAAAAACAGGAATACATTCTCCAGATACTTCTGTATTCTCCTAGATTATGAATGATAAACTGAATAAAAAATAAAATATCCTCTGTCCTTGGGTGGTTGTTTTAGCCAGCATACTAAGTACTTATAAATTTTGTAAGGCACATTAATATTAGGAAATAGGTGAGGTTTTGCATTCTATTAACATCATGTGTATCACTGTTTTCATTTCCAAACAAACCCACTCCTGAGGAGTATCCAAGGCAAAAAATTTATCTTTTTTCTACATAATTTTTATGATAATTGAAGTTTTTTAATGAGAACGTATGACCATAATCCTTAACAAAAGAGTCATCATCCTTTATTTCACAGAATCACATTTAAATCAGAACAACCATACCCAATAAGTGAATTGGAGTTATGCTCTCAGATTTCAGTTTTGGTTTTTTGAGTATTTCTGAGGATGGAGACCCCACATCTCTGGGAAATCTGTTTCAGTGTTCAGTCACAGTAAAGAAGTTCATCCTATCAGATATTTACACACATTGGTAACATCCACCCCCAGCCTTCTCTTATCAAGGCTAACTGCCGCTCCAGGTAACTCAGTCATTCTCTTCATAAATAGGTTCTTGAACTGGCCAAGACATTGGACGCCAGAGGAAAAAACCCCAATTGCACAGAAGCCTAAGTTCTGGAGATCATGTGCTTCAACTTTCCACTGATAGCAGGGCTTTATCCCGGTTATCCAGAGCATTGCCAAGACGAATCTTGAAAGTTTACAGCGAGGGAGATTCTACCAGTTCTTTGGGCAACATATCCCAACGTTCACTTGGTCTCACAATGATGATTCCTCCCCTGTGCTCCCTATAGACAGACAATTTTTCCTGAAGTAACTTATGCTCATTGCCTCTTCACCTGTCAGTCAGCATCCTTGTGGTGACAGCAACAACATCTTCTCTATAAATATGTATATGTGTGGCTAGGCTTCGCGAACAAGATCCAGGGAGGGCTNTAAATATCTTTTTAGGTATTGGAAGATTGTGATTAGATCCACCCTGAGCCACCCTCTCTCTAGACTGAAAAAAACCCAATCTCTTCAACCTTTCTTCACACCTCAAGTTCTTTAATCCTCTGATCATGTTGGTGAAGATGCCCACAAGACTATTGCTACTTTTTCAATCTCTCTCTTGAACTAAGGGCATCCAAACTGGACACAGAATTCCAGGTATGGCCTAACAGGAGCCAAATAAAGTGGGATAATCACATCCCTTGATCTGCTGGCTGTGCTCCTGCTGATGCATCCCAGGACACAGTTTGCCTTGAAGGACACATTGCTGCAGCAAGGATACATTGCTAACTCAGGTTAGCTTGCTGTACACCAAGACCCCAGGTTCTTTTCATCAGAGCTGCAATCCAGACAGACATCAAACTATATTGCTCTTGGCATATTCTGTCTCATGTCCAGGACTTCTCATTTACTTTTGTTAAACTTCATGCCATTCTTGTTGCATAGGTCTTTCTGAAGAGTGGCTCTACTTTGTGGTTTGTTTACCATCCTCCAAGTTTGGTATTGCCCACAAACTTGGTAATGATCCATTCAATCCTGTCACAAGACTGTTTAGTGAGTAGTATTAGATCCAATAGTGACCTTGACAAACTCATGATCAGCTGCCAAATTCAACTTTGGGCCATTCACCATCCCCTTTTCAGCCCGCCAGTTTAGGCAGTTTTCCACCCATCCTGTGGTCCACTGATCCAGACCATATCTTATCAACAAAGATATTCTGGGAGACTGACAGTGCCTTGCTAGAATCAGGTAGATATGATGCCCAGAGCTCTCCCTTTATTGTACTTCTGTTATTAAACACACTTCACACAACACACCTAAGCATAGATCAACAATGGTGAGACACAACTATCAGCTTGGTTTTACAAAAACAGAATCACAAATAACAGAAGACTGAAGCGATTTTCTAATTATTTTGTTGTAATATTTTGAAGGTTTTTTGCTTTAGGAGTTAATCTTGAGTTTTATTTGAGTGAGATCTCATTATCCATTGGGAAAAACAGGAAGTTTAAAAATATTTTAACACACTGCTTGATCTATCAGAAAAATGCATCTAGATTTTTCCATTATGAGAAGTAATGGATTACACATTTCTTACCTTTCCTGTCTGCGGTAATCTTGCTGTTGTTCTATTCTAATCATTGGCTTCACCATTCCTCGTTCAGCGGTGCTGGATGCTGATGATGTCCTGTCACCATCAAGCCTACTGGTACTCTAATGCAAAACAGTGGGACAGATGCTTAGTATGCAAACATTGGATTAGCCATTATTTCTGCTTGGTACTATTAAAATTGTGTTTGACACTATTAAAAGTGTCAATCTGAGGCTTGAAAGTGATAGAGAAGGGAAAAGAGAAGAGTACAGCACAGAATCCAGAAGCTCAGCAGATGTCTTCACCACAGTGAAGCAGCAAAGAGTACACTTGCAACTCAAAAGATGTCAATGGCAACCATTTGTTAATGCATTGCAAGAACATATAACATCTTTAGTTAAAAACTACAGTTCTCAATACAAAGTAAGAATGAGTTGTTAATGAAAACTTTAACTGAGAGATAAACATATTAACATTTAAAACTCAATGTGCTCCCCTACCCTGCTTCTGCAATAGCTCCAAGTGCTTACATTATTGATCCATGCCATAATTTATCCTGTTCTTAAGGAAAATCTGATCTGCTAGACAGTACATAATCTTCCAAGACAAGAGGTGGCAAATCACACTATACTGTATTTTTGGAACAATTTTATTTTCTTTCAGTGCCACAAGCTTTTTAATAGGAAGCTTTTAATTTATGATTTCCAATTACAGCAAACTCTACCAGGAAGGGGAAAGACATGCTGCTTTAAGCAGAAAAATACGTAGCAATTATTTTTGAGTATAAACAGCTGAAAACAATGTCTGTGAAGTGTGAAGTGTTTCCATACTTCCTATGAACAATCTAGGACTAGATGATTTGCTTTGATACAAGAAAATCTACCAAAAAGTGCATCTCAAAACAAGAGTTTGAACAAAACAGATTTTTCAGTACTGACATGCCAATCCATGAATCACTTTTCATCACTAGGTTCAGAGAACTTAACTTTAATGAAAGTTATTGTTACCCCTCTTCCAATTAGAAAAGCAAACTCATTAGAGCAACTGTTGGAAAACAAGTGCTTCACTAGTGATTTAACAAGATGTCATGCACATTCTCAAACAGTACAACTAAAAAAAATATTAAAATTAAAAACAGAATTTAAAGAAATTTAAAAAAATTATAATTAAAATTTTCCCAAGCTTCCCTAGGTCCACTAGAAGTATTTTTCTAATGACTGAAAAGAATATGAGGTATGCTAGATGATAATTTCATAAACTCCAACTCTGAGTAATTTTGAAGCATTTTAGTAGTTTACATAGGGCTTTTTGTTTTGTTTATTTTTCTTCTCTTCCAAAATGTCACTAAATAAATTCCTATCAAAGGTAAAGAACGCATCCAAAAGAAAACATTATCACAAAGCTACAAAGAAAGGAGAAAAACTGAATCAGAAATCTGTGACAAGAAAAAAAACACATTAAATCTAACACATATATTTAAAAACTATCAGAGTATCATTAGTACCTACACTGCCACACCATAACAGCAAATTTCTTTACAAGTATTTCAATTGATAATAGTAGTAAGAAAATATAAAAGGAAAGGCATTTCTGGGAGGACTACTACATTTCATACTGCTGAAATCATTCTCTCATTTCATCTGAGGCACGTGATTGCAGCACCAAGTAAAGCATTAACCATTGTGTCATTTTATTCTTTGTTTGCTCTTGGAAAACATAGCTCTGGCACAGAATTTAACAAGAAGATAGTGCAGAAAGCAAGCAAGAAAAGACTAGCACCTCATAAAATGTTCACACCTATGACCGCAGAGACAGTTTTAGTCAATGTGTGTACAGGAGCTCTACTAAAGTCAAAAGTCACACCCATTAAATTTTAAGAGCCTAGTTAAACTAAAATTCAACACCATTTCACATTTTATATAAAACATTTATTTACCCTATCACAGCTGACAATAGTCATATGCTGTATCACTTCTAATATGAATCCCTATCTGCATGTAATCTGCTTTCAGGTACGTCAGTTTGGGGAGAAACTATTCCAGGCTTGACAAATTTTTCTTACTGAGAAGTTACTGTTCTTGGCATGGAATGCATGCCAAATGCTAACATAAACAGAACAGGGCATTAAATAATGCACATACTACCCAAGCCCACCCACAAGAGGAATTGGCTGGGGGAAATTATGAACGGGCTTCACTTTACCAAATATAACTGATGTTATAATTTTGATGTAACCTACATCATGTTTTATTATTTACTATTAATTTAGTCATGCTACCTTGCTTGCTGGTAACGCTGTTCCACTGTGAACATCTCCCTCCAGATCAAATGTGGTTTCCTGAACAGCTCTAAAACCAAGATAACATTTCAAGTACTTTAGAGATTACTTCGTTAAACATTTAACAAACAAGGAACAGAGTAGCTAAAATTAGGAATGTAAAATTCAAGAGATATATTATGAGTCCAGTTAATATTCACTTTTTTAAATACTGTATCAATTCTTTTTATAAAAACACTACAAATATTTATATAATTGCCTTCGTAAAAACGGATTCTTAGTTACGGTTTTCCTCAGTCAAGTGTGAAAACAGAAATACACAAACATTAACATAAATATAAAACCATATAAGAATATGTTCAAGATATTGTATGCAGTAGACTTGCCAAAATTTTTTGCTCAGCTTTTCAGTACAATTTGTATAACAAACTTGATAACAGAAATAATTCATAAAATATAGTAATTCATTTTATTATTTGCTTGTTCTAGATTTAAAAAATATTTGATTGGTTAAGCTGCAATAGCCAGAGATTTTTCTGTTTCTGAGTATCAGTACAGTGCTTCGCAGTCGACTATGTAAACGTGCAAGAGCATTTGTTTATTGATCCGCAAGCTAGAGGTAGAATGAACTCAAGATTCAAGCAAAAATATGACATGACAGCTGAATTGCTGGAGGTCTTCCTGCAGATAGGTCCTACAAGCAGCACACGGTGTATTTCCACAAGTGGAGAAAAAATAATAATGGTTAAAGTATACATGTATATTAATGCAGCAGAATAGCCAGAAGAGCCTCTTTTCCTCATTATCTTTCTCTCTTACATCTCCAAGCCAATTTCTTTCTTTTCTAAAACACAGTATACTACAACAGTAGCCACATATGGACCCAGAGGGGATGGAAGATATGAAGTTCTATTTTTCCATGCTATACAGTCTGAGATTGTTTCTCCTGAGTATTTCTATAGTCACTGAATAGAATACAATCATAAAACTACTGATCATAGAATTATTATTATGCACCTATCAAAAATATAAATATACAGAAAAACAACAGGATAGACTTCTGGACTGTCAGTACTTGCAACACAGAAACTAAAAGATAAGTAGTAACACTGTAAAATTTAGTGGTTGCTATATTGAGATATTTAGTTCCCTTTCTTGACATGCTCATTTTGTGACTAGTCAATTTCCAAATCCTTCTAGGGGAATTTTAAAAGTTACTACATAAGAAAGAAAATACAAAAACCAGGCTTTCTGAAAACATTCAGTGAATTCTTTACTCTTCCTGAAGGCTGGATGAACTCTGAAATACATTAAAATAAGGCATTCCACTATTTTTAACACAGAAGTGAGTATTAGGAAAACTTAATACTGTTATGAAAAAGACCCTTGCTACGCCTAAAAAAAATCACAAGGTGGAGCTCAAGTATTAAAATAGTTATTATATATTTAATACTGAAAAGCAGCTAACTCAGAACTCATTTAAAGTCATACTCTTGTCACAGGCCATAATGGTCTCATTATTTTCTAAGGCTCTCTCTTTCACCTCAGAGGGAGGAAAAATTTTACTCACCCAGCTTTGTGTCTTGAACCTTTGACCATAAGACTTGCATCAACAGATCTTTTAGGAATCGTATGGTCCTGAGTGGGATCCACAAACTTAAACACATGAGATGATCCGAACTGAACTTTCATTCCACTTTGCAGCATAGTGGTTTCTGAAATACGCTGACCTTCCACATAGGTTTCAGCATCAATGCTTCTAGGGGTTACAGTAACAACTCCATCCATATTAGTGAGGTCACAATGATGAGGCTGAATTCCTGGACCAAATAACTGGAAATAAAATTAAATAATATGGAATAAATCATACAGCAGCAGAAATTAAAACAAGATGATTGAGTTGCAGCTTACACTATTTACAGGCTAGTAATTTAACGTTGCTTGCTTATGAATTTAACACAGATGAGTGGTACTAAAAATTAGTTTCACTTCAGTTTTCCTTGCAACACAGATAATAAAATGCACATTTAATTAAGAAGTGCAGCAGAAGTCCCTTGATTAAATGTTTTTCACTTTTTGATCATATGCTGTTCAGAACTGTTTTCTTCCGCTTGCTGTTTTGATGTGAAATCTCACAATGCAAGTATTTGAAGCCAACAAACTGCACTGACACGGATCCAGGGTACTATAAGACTCCCTGGCAAGCTTCATACAACTACAATTCTTTTATAAATTTACGAAATCCCACCTCACTCAAAAGGGGTTGAGACTAGGACTTGAAAGCCACTAAGCAGTTACAATAACACTGACACCATTTGATCCAGTGATGAATAAGAATATCCTATTTTAAATAAGGAAAGCCTTACTTTCCTCTTAAAGCAAGAGAAGTAAGTCAGAGTTATAACCATTAACACGAAACTGCAGTAATATTTTACCCTTCTAACTTTGAAAGGTATACACAGATTATTTCATTCGTTTCCAAAATTATACATAACTGACCAGATATCAGAACATTTCTGTCATCTGAGTCTATTTATATTCCCATACCTGAATAGAATTGTCATCAAATTTTTCAGTTCCAACTTCAGTGACACTTAATTGTAGACGATAGAGCTTTGGCTTATCTCTGGAGTCAGAACCGTCTGTATAGCAAGTGAAAAATAGGAATTTGCAAGTTGAGGTTCAAACGTTTACACAACATTTCTACATTATTGCAATATATTTCAGAGTAGCAATGTTCATCAAAAAAATAATTGACATTCTTTCAAGATTTGCTGGGAACTTAGCTGTTCACTGTAGTGTAAAAAACACTGAAAGCAGAGAAAGCCAACTCAGAATGGCTGTGCAAAAAGAACAAAATAATGATGAACTACTATACTGAACATACTTTGAAAAATGTCCTTAGTAGTTTAAGTAACACAGGTTTTGTTAATCTCCAAGATTTTATTTGGGTATATCAATATGGGGTTAAAAGATTTAGAAAATAAGATACCTGCAGATCTCTATAATTATATTATTTATTGAACTTATTAAAAGTACAGACTATCAGCAGCATCTACTCTCAGATAGCCTACATACTAAACTGCTACCTATTCATCAGATAGTGAAATGGAGTGATACCTAAAGAAGAATCTTACAAAATGTTTACCTATGACAGCTTTAGTCTTGACATACAGTACTGTAGCACTTCTGGCCTTATCTTTACAGCCCCACTGACCTATATCTTCATCTTGCAGAAAATGAGGTCAAAGATAAAGTTCGTCTTCCTCATCCTCCCAGAAGAATATATTGTCCAAATAGAATAAAATTTTGCAAGATACACTGGATGCAGCACAGGATTTATCTGCTGTCTTCACAGCTAAGACAGATGGGTTTTGGCATACATATTAAAACATCCCTGCTTCCCAGAAAATATTACAACTTTAAATACTATCAGATACTAAACTAATACTGTCACTTGTGCCTTCTCTCCAGCTACTCCTCAAAAGGGAAGATGGAAAAAAGGGAGGCTGCAAGACAAAGAAGGTATTACCTGCGGACACAAACAATGATTTCAAGTCATCCTCAAAAAGCATCAGAGAATACTAAAAAGCACATATATACTACCATACTGTGCCATGGCACAATCATACTGTCTTCTGTACAATGCTAGTCATCGTCAAATTTTGAATGAAAGTCAATATAAACAGAACCTCAATAAATCTAATTGTAAACTTCGGCATTACTATCAGAATCTGTTTATTAAAATCAGAATGCAAGCCATTTAACCATAAAATTTCATTTAGTTTATGAATTCCTTTATCAATCCTTCAGCGAACAGTATTTAAAGGAATTAAAAGTCAAAAGCACAGAGAATACTTAACAGTTCAGAATGACACACTGACTAAAAGCAGAAGATACAAAGAAAAGAATGAAAGAGTACAAGAGCAGGGGGGGTGAAAAAAGTGAATAGAGGGAGGAAGAAGCTGCATATCAATGAAGAATAATACCAACACACTTTTATGTGTTTTTGACATGAGGAAAAGTATAATGGGAGCTCCTGGTAGTGAGTTTTTTCTGGGGATGTTGTGATGTTATTGGGACATAAAGATACCAGGCAGAGACAGTCCATAGACTAATACTATAAATACCAAAGTGTTGA
This sequence comes from Bucco capensis, assembly GCA_013396975.1. Lineage (NCBI taxonomy): Eukaryota > Metazoa > Chordata > Aves > Piciformes > Bucconidae > Bucco > Bucco capensis. The sequence goes on from VWZO01017255.1 coordinate 102,575, forward strand.
TGCTACAGTAATATCCAGTTACTGAACACATTTAGAATCACTACCGTAATAATAGGATGTCATCCACCACAAAAGTAGTATTAAACACAAGAGCACCCAGTCATCTAAACATTTTTCAGGTACAGGTATAAGCCTTTTATTAAATCTCATTATTTGACTCTATAAAGACATGCCTCTAATATCACTGTACACTAAAAAACGTAATGCTAATGAAGTATCTTCAACAACTTAAATAGTGTGCAATTTTAGTACTTAACAGCATTAATCAGAAATTACATGGCTGCATCTTCAATGTCACCAAATGCAGGCACGTAATATGCTACTGAATATATCTGGCTGCTTACCCTCAGTTCTTAGAATTGTTATGTCTCTCCACAGCTTCCACATTAAAACCTAGAGCAGCTCTTTCATTTATTTATTTATGAATCCAAAAAGTCAAGCATTTTCTCCTCCTGCTCACAACCCAGTTTGGTAAAACTGGCACCCAGGAGATACAAGATTCAGATTGGAGGCAAGGACTCTTATTCAACAAGCAAAAATACTGAAATTTCAGAAGTCAGTGGCATTAAAGTCAGGGCTAGTTATCCAGGGCTTTTATTCTTAATTTCTTATGGCACTTTCTCCTAAGCCCTTTATATACAGAGTAGAGAATAGGCATAGGCTTTATGACCTAGTGATTTCACCCCTATGTTAAATGTATTTCCCCTCACACCCTATACTTTTTCATTTTTGACATCTTAAAAAAATACTCCTACATATTTCTGAAATATTATGTAAAATACCCAATAAAATACTGTTTTCAAGTGTTTATTTAAGGTAATTTCTGGATCTCATTCCTGAATTCAGCATTTGTCAATCAATCAATATCAAGTTCCTGCTTATAAATGTTTACCTCACACCATCATATATCCTCAACATAGATGCATGTAAAATGTGCTTTCATGTAAGAAAGGTGTTTTACCATCATAATGTTTTTGCTGAGCCAATTAAAGTCCAATGTAACAAGAAAAAGCTTGTTTTAATACCATGGCACTAGATACAAACACGTTTTATTCTTCCCAGGCAAACAAAAAAAATTCAAGGAGTTACTGAAAGTTATTTGGAGTACACATTTAATCATCCATGAGTAAAAGGTATCTTAATTTTGAAGAGAATTACTATGAATTGTAAAAAGGATGAAAGGTCTTTTTGTTTTAGGAAGAGGATGCAAGAGGCAAGGCAGGTTGCATTATACTACACTGTAAAGTCTCGTATTTCCTGTTTTTCAAAAGCTGGAAGTTCACCTAAATGTTTGGAATGCATTCCTTAGCTCACTGCAGCAGGGTACAGATTCTTCCCTGCATATGGCAAAGTCCTTGCTCCCCGGACTGTCCAAGAAGGCTGTTCTTAGCTTCTAAGAACCAAACCTGAATGACTTCTGGTGGTTCAGAAAGGCGATACATACAATCTCAGTCATAAAACTTAAGGTCCAGAATTTGTTGGGGGAAGGAATAATATATTTGGGGGTTTATTTGACAAAACAGTAATTTTCTTTTAATTGAGAAATCTGAAAGGTAAGAGTTCTTAGAAAGATGGACACTAATAAGCAGCAAGAGGCATAAAGACAATGCATGAATTTATGAATTCTACACAAACTTACCCATTTTATATGTGTGCTAAGTACATGGCATAGAAGAAAAATGGCTCATATTCTATTTATGGTACATTAATAGAGCTAAATAGGTGCAGAAAATGTCTAGTTTGTCACATTCTTTTAAACCTCGAAAATTCAATTGGAACATGATTCCCAGACGTGCCAAGACACAAACTGAACAAGCAAGAATTATGATTGAAGACACCAAGTTAACCACTATTGCATACTTTAAACTTAATTATCTGACAGTGCTCTGCCCAGTGACATCATATGACAGTTCAAATAAATTTAGTATGCTTTGCTTTTGAATTGAGTTTCACAAGTTATCTTCTCCCATGACAGAAGTACGCATACAAAGATACATACACATCAGTGTATGCTGCCTATCACAAACTGAGAACTTGTACTTCAAGAGGTAACCCTCAATCAGAAAGCAGACCTTACTACCACAGACCAGGGAGGAAACAGAGAAAAAAAAAAGTTTCTCGAAACACTGAAGTATGTAAATGTACAATAAAAACATAAAACACAGTGTACAATAAAAAGATGCACAGTGTATTACTATCCATCTATAGTCACTAGTGAATTTTTTTTGTGTAAAACCTGTGAAAACTGTGGCTTTCTATCACTTTCCATGCTAAGGATGCAATACAAAAATTTCATGACTGGGTTTATGCAATTATGAGTCAACATTCACACTTCAAATAGAAGGGTTATTTAAAAAAACTTGTGTAGTGAACCAAAGTGAACAGTCACTGTAAATACATCAACTCAGTGATTCATAATACAAATGTACATTTGTGATCAACAGACAGACAAGAAAGGCCTCCTTTCATAGATAAATGTATTTTTAGATGCATTACTTTCACCACTAAAAAGTGAATGCTACACCACTTTGGAGGTTATAATTTCAATTGATTTCACTGATCCAGTGCTTGAAACAATGCTAGGAAATAGTATTGACTTAAAACCAGACTAAACCAAATGATGATCAGATCATAGAAAACAAGTAAGCCTGAAGTTGAACAAAAGCATCCACACAAGGGACTGCATCTATTGACTTAAAAATTAGCTAAATCTACATTTGAAAAGCAGCAGATTTCCTGCACAAGTTTTTGAGGGCTAAGAGTGTAGACAGTAAAAAGTTTAAGGGATTGGTTGGGCACATCTGAAGTATCATGTTGCATTCAGGAGATAACTCTGCAAATAAAGTCCAGACAAGATGTACGCTTCAATCAGGAAGAGCCAACAGTAAAAATTTTTAAAACTGTTTTTTCAGTGAGGAATGTGACAGACAACAAAGCTCCTTCAAACTAGCATGTGACAGTGTTACCACATACTACAAGTTCTGTTCTCAGAAGGAAGACTGGCCTCGGAAATCATTCTGGCTAAGGCTTTCAAGCTTCTCCAACCTCCTGTAATTCTTTTTTTCTGAGTTGTTATACCTGCATGTTCTCAGCATCTCCCATTGCTGTCAATTCTACAGCTCAGGATTGCTTTTTTGTGATGAGGCAGGGAGAAAAAAGCTGTAAGGTTTTGCCTTTTTGTGTGTTTTTAAATGCTTTATAATTATTATTTCAGGCCTGCAGATAAGCTCAGAGGCTCACATACTAAAAAACAGCTTTGTGTAAATTTTCTTAGCTTTTAGATATTATGATTGAACAACTCAAACTCATAACATGCCTAAAGCCATCAGCAGCCATATTCACAGGTAACATAGTATCAGGTATTCGAAGTGCTGCTCACTTCAGTCTATTTCTTTTACTATCAGATTCATCTCAGTTTATTGGTTCATTTACATGACTTGGAAGACAGAGACAATTGCCGACTGCCACATTTACAGCCACAAGCTACTGTAAGTACATCCTCTAACGTACTGTGCAGAATCTGATCTTCGGTCTATAAAACAGCCATACAATCAGCAATGTCAGCAAGCTGTGGAAAAGCAAAAAACCAGGACATATGTCCAGTAGCCAACTTACTGAATTTGTGCTACTGCACAGGGCATGAAACTGAAGTCTGCCAGGTTCTTCTGCAAGAATATAAACAGCCAGTGTTTTGACAGAAGGACACTTCTACAGATGTTATTTCTATAATTAATACAAGTATCCTGAAATGCATTGTTCCAAATGGACAGTCTGGACTCCAGAGTATTAAGACCTCTTTTTCATACTTGGAGATAGAAATTTTAAAAAAACGGTGTTTTTATTTTTTCCAGTCAGATAAAACCAGCTTTCAAGCTTTCTATTGAATGGTCAGGTATTCCTGCAGAGCTCGTCTATGCTTATTAATTCAGCACACTCTACAAAAATTTTCTGCTCTATGGAATAATGATGTTAATGAAATGAAAGTTCAAATTCATCAGAGCACTGAGCACTGGAGGCATAAGTTTGAACAGAATTCTTGATACCCCAGTATTGTACTCCACAGCCACAAAAGGGTAAGTGACATCAACAGACATACAGAACTTCTTAAAGCAGTCAAGAAAAAAAAAAAAAAGAAATAGATGCTAAAAAGCTAAGAAAAAGAAAAGGTACGATGAAGAATAAAGTGGCTTTGTATTCTTGTCTGTTTGGCAATACCAGGACATACCTGCACATAAAATTTTAAGGAGAATCAAAGATCCATAATGCTTAGATTATCAATTTCAAATGCTACAGATAAAACTGAACATGACTACTGTCTAATATGACTACATCTCTTTGACATACACTAATAGAGTTAGGCAACACCACAAACCAGAAAGCAGAAATACCAAAGGATGCTATGGATCACCACAGAGCAGAAAGTGAGGTCACCAGTGGTCCAAACGCTATTTCACATAAAAATAATCATGGATTTCATCCACTGCATCAATGTAGTCAAACACTGAAAAGCTCAATTACGTTCCATGCCATTTACCCAATTCACTTTTAAACTATGAATTCTGCAATCAGATGGATCAAAGAATGTTTTTCTTCCTACCACAACACTGCTTGTAAACAACCCTGTGAAATTTAGTTCTTAACCTTTAGCTGGAAGGTTGAATTCTTTGGATGTTGGCACATTCATGATTTATTTGATGTTTGTTCACAGACAGAATAATTAAATGGCAGCTGACAAGACAGATAACTAGTTCATAGAGGCAGTCCCTTGGGAAAAAAGATAAGCAAGACAGTCTTCCATTTGTCAAAAGAAACAAAAGATTTACAGAAAGCAATGATTTTAGTGACTAATGAGAGAACAGTATTAAATATAGCGTTACCTTCGTATGCATGATAGTTGTAGTAGGCAAAGTGATTCCTTCTCCCTGGGGTTAGAAACACATGCAGAGGACCCAGGTGAAGGCAGCACCAGCAGGACAGATACCATGCAGAACATGCGGAAGAGGGCAGGAAAAGAAAAGAAAGGAAAGGGTGAAACCGCAGCCAGGCAACACTTACTCAATTTATAAGGATGAAGATGCATTAAACTCTTTCAACTTTAGAAACTGCATAGAATATAAAGACATCAGTACTACAGAGCTACTGAATGAAACAATCCTTATTGTTTAGAAAAGTGACAACAAGCTGTTAAAAGAAAAACATGAACAATAGGTCAGTCCCACAGGCAAGGTACAAAGGCTTTTAGTACATAGTGTTGCCACCTGTAGAATTTCAGATAGTTTATCCTCTCCCAGTTAATGGATTTGATGCTCCACTGCCCAAGAACAATGTTTTGATACTAAAGCAACTAGGGTCCATGAAGAGTAAGAAATTTGAAGCACAGGAAAAGAAATCAAAAGTACTATTAAAAGAACACAAAATACTAATATTCAAATCAAACCTCATCATACAGAACACAACATAAAATATACTTAATGTACTCTGTGTACTGCTAATTTTATCTGGCTTTAAAAAACAAAAACAACAACAAAAAGCAACCCCCCCAAAAAACCAAAACAAACTAAAGAACACCAAAACCAAAATCCCCAAACCAACCACAAAATCCAATAACACAACACAACACATTATTTCATTATGAATTTAATCTTTTGACTGCAGTTCTGGTCAAAGTTTTCAGCACCAATTTCCAACCTTGCTTCCCAAAAGGTAAACAACTAGACTTCAAATTGTACATCACTTGTGTGTATACCTGAGCGTATCCAAGTTACACTTAATAGGAAAAAGAGCTGCAAGTAACTAAATCAGCAAAAATTAAAGTTCTTATTCAAATCTTTAAACATGAAGACAATAGAAATTAACAATAGAATTTTTATGTGTTTTATCAGTTGTTGTGCTACAAACAATCAAATTCCCCTGGCTGTTCCTAGATCATAAAATTAATTGCAAATTACAGAGCAGCCTAGAGATTTGTAATGCTGCCAAAATAAAACCCAGCCTTGCTACAGCTTTGAAGGTTCCATAAAAGATGAAAAATGTTTAGCAAATATGTTTGATTCAAAAATTAATGTTCTTGTCCTTCTAAAGATGTATTTTTCTTGTATGGCACTATATCTTAGAGGTATGATACAGTATACTTTACAACGTAAACCAAACCAGATTTAAGTAATGATTTTCTGGTGTGTTCCCCTCCCCCGCCCCAAATCGAAAGATGACTCTTTAAACTGTTCTACTAATTATCAAGTTTTAAAACCCACAATATAAAGAAACCTGAAGATGTTTATTGTTGGTTTTGAAACGCTTTAAATTTCATACTTGAAACCATGCCAATAGAGACAAAGTCTTAGTCAATAATTTCTCTCAGTAATATGCAGCCCTACCTCCAGATAGCTCTAATTCAGATAGCTGGCATGAGAAGAACAACCAACACGGGATTCACTTACACTGCCAACAGACTTTCTTCTGCTTCCAATGAAAGTCTTATTTTTGCAAAATCTAAATGATAGTGTAAGAATAGAATTTTGATTATCTGTTAATCAGAATTCTTACCTGGGCTTAATTCTACCAGGTACGGGAGTTTCTCAGGAGGAAGGCAAGAGCCATAGCCAGACCCATCAACTCTCTCCTTCCCCTTTAATGGCTTTCCATCAGTTATTTTCTTGGATTTCTTTGGGACATAATCTGGAGGCCGCCTTTTCAACTGAAAGACTAGTACTCCTAAAACATAATATTATACATCCTTTGAGTTTTATGATCAGTGAATAAGCACACATCAAACATTTACTTCTAAGCATTCCATAAGATTACTTTCAGCTTACTAAGTTCCTGACACTTATGTAGTTATTTTTAAGTTAGAACTATTTAAAAGATTGACAGTATACTTCTCTACAGTGGATAATTTAGAAACTTAAGGATAAAATGTAAAATCCTTCTACTGTCTAAAGATGTATTACTACAAACAGTGCTGAATGAAATGGTAAGTAATTCTAAAAGCACATAGTATTACAAGCGCCCAAAACAAACCACTTTGAAATACATGTTCCAATTTTTTACTTTACAGGGGGTCCACACCATGGCTTACAACATCTGAAGAACAAAAATCTCTTAAAGGTTTTTAGACGTACCTTTATCACTAGGCCACTCCCTGAATATCTGCAGTGGACACTCGTCATCATCAAGAATAGTTTCTTTAGCACCTTTATCATCAGAGTGCTGAGCACCAGGAGGCAGCATGACCTAGAAAAAAACACCATCAGTTTTCAGAGCTGTTAGTGGACAATGAGAAAAAAGGATTTTGGGGGCACATCTTCTCATTTTTCATTTGTTTATAACAAGAGATAAAGAAAAAAAAAAATCAGTATTTTGAAATGCATTTTGCTTTCCAAGACTTTTTCTAGCTCTCTCTTGTGTCTTTTTACAGTTAAATCATTCTTCCAAGAACACCAGATATATTTTAAAAGGAAAGGAAAGGAAGTTACACCTAAGGTAGACAAGACCATCTTCCAGTAAACAAAATTATTCCAATTTCTCAACAATCAAGGAAAGAAAAAAAATTATTTGTGTAGGTGACAGTTAAAAAATAAAACCGAAGTTTCTTTTATTATCTTACACACTGGAATCATTTTGCTAATGCCATTCCAGTAACACAACATACAAGTATCGTTAGAAACAGCAAGACAAGCTAGCAAGAGTGTTACAGTAACTCCTGCATCTTTGTCTTACCCAAACTTTACTTGGTCTACAGAGAGATTAAGGTCACAACTGGAGCATTTCACACAATTGTTTCATGCTATCTAGCTTTAAGAGAGAACCAAAACTACTTTGGGAACAGAAACACAGACTGCTCATAGCTTTTACAGCTGAAGGAAAGGGGGAAACCTTGATTCATGTGATTTGACTCTAAAGGAGAGACAGCCTGTGATTTCACGCACATTTACATTACTGATTCCCAGAGCAATCAAGCATAAAAAAAATGGCAGGCAGTATTATAGTGCCTGAGTACCTTCTAAGTTAAAGACAGATCTTTCAAAGCTGAATAAAAAAAATTTTTAAATTTTACTCTAGCATTTGTGATCCTAACAATGTTATTTAAATTCATAGACAGCTCTATTTTAAACAAACTACTCAAAATTATTCTCATCTCTGAACTATGACCCAGGTGACACCTTTTGAAGTCATTCAGCTATTGGCTACTGCGCCTAATTATGCTGCAGCCCTCAAGAGGCTTTCCACTCTTATTTGTTGCCTCCTCTCCACACCCATTTCAGTATTAACTAAGTTCTCACAAATCCACCTCAAATGTCCTTTCATCTTGTTCCAAGCAGGAAACCAGTACATTTAAGATCAAAAGTATGTAGTTGAGTCATTGGCCTTTCCCTAAAACATTTTCTATGCAAAATCTGGCTAAACATAGGACTAATTAAATCATCTTTAACTGGATTTTCAAACAGACAAGATATTATAAAATGAGGAAAACATAAAATATATAAACAGAAACAAAAAACACATCTACACTTAAATCTTGTCTTGCCAAATCACTTTTTCTATTTCATATCTCAAATTTTAAAATAAATTATACCTATGGGATAATTTTGATTAGCTAAAGTAATGCTGTGTTTTAAGCTTTATTCAACAAGCAACAATTTTTAAATTCCAAAAACAGAAGGTAACTAGTTACAACATAAGAACTACATGCTACAGAATGCATACAAAAGGTTGACGAATACTGGACTGGTGAGCAAACCAAAGAAAATCCAAATGCAGTGAAGTCAGAGGACAGATGACATACAAATATCACCCTGATACTACTTCTGCCTTGGAACTTGGATAAGCTTTTGAACTTGGCACTGGGCTTAACAGCTGCAATGGTAAACTCAGTAAGTTAGTGAAGAGGAGTCACAAAAGCACTAATCCCTTTCTCTCAGCAAGTTACTGTTCCTCTCATCTCTCAGGAAGTGGGAGCTGGTAACTTACACATATCGCAATGAACAATAGTGTGTGATCTAACCTGCAGAAAGGCACAAAACACCGTATCTGAGGTTTTGCAGACCAGGAGGCTTCTAACTGTGATGAAGCTATTTTAGAAAACACCTCTACATTTCAGATAAATGCTGCCTCAGTGTCACCCACAAAGCTGATATTCCTACATAACAGAAAACCTGGGAATAAAATTCATATTTGATTGGGTTTTGGCTCATGGGTAGAGATTTGCTACCCATTTTCATTTTGAAAAACAGAAGATGGAGTTAAATATTCTTTCATGAATTTGAATCCATGCAGACTGCTGAGATCAGACACAGCCATTTCCCTAATTTCTGTGACAGTGTACAAAACGGATATGGGTAAAAACAGCTTAAGATCAGAAGTCTTGGAAGCAGGTTGTCAGCTGACAACCAGTGAACTGAAACAAATTCATAATAGGTAATTAGGAAGACTATAATCCGCTTCCTCATAATTGCATTCATGAGCATATACAGATTATCATGAAGTCATTCCAATCTATATTTGTTCATTTAAAATGCAGTGAAACATGCAGAAAATACAAGGTAAGAAATTTAAATTAAGTCCATAGCAACTTAGGACTTAATGTCAAAGGCATTTGCGGGAATAAACAAGTAACAGAAGATAATACTCAAATACTTAAACCCTCTATGGTAAGTAAAAGCTACAGATTAGATTAAGTTATCAGTTCTATCCTTAGCAAAAGTTTCACACAAAAAAACCCGTGCTATATAAAAAAAAAAAACTTATTGAAGACCTATTATCATTTTAATGTTTTTTAAAATAAAAACCTCATATCTACTGTAGGTTTTAACATATCTGCTTATTCAAAAGAATTAATCCTCCATTTTCCTTAGAAATTGGGAATACAAACTCTGCACACGTCCCTGAAAAAAACCCCAAAATAATGGAACTTCCTGGAAAATATTTAATACCTCATGTTTGCAATGTCTATTTCTTCAAATAAACAAACCCCAAACCAAAAAATTAACTAATCACCATGAACTGCATTTTTTTGCTTGACATTACAGAAGTTATTTATGCCTTATCCTCAATTAAGAAAAAAAAAATAACAGCATGCTAAACCAAAAGACTAATCAAGATTCTACTTTTAAGAGTTAACTGGTTTGCTGCATGCCTCAATACTTATGCCCTAAGTGAATATGCACAGGTAGCTTAGAAGACTGTCTAATTAATTTGACATCTTGAGAGATGTGCACTGAACCCTGTGTTACTCAGGGAAACTCAAACCAAGCAAACTGAAACAAACAAAACATAATTTTGGAACAAACTTGTGTTTACATGATTACACAGAAAAGCACTTTAGAAGTAGCCATAAAGGTACAGCCTGATACATGGGAGACCAGGGTATGAAAGCAAGCAACTAACAGGGAACTGCCATTTCAATTCAAGCTGTTAATGGTAAGTGTTAAGAGAAATTCTTACAATGTTCATCTTTCAACTGAAACTTACAGAGTGGGCTTTATTACAGACATATAATGCAGCTTTATAAAGGTCTTATCATGTAACTCAAAATCCATCTAAACTATTAAGTCAATTGCTTAAGTCTTCTTCGACAACACTTCACCTGCCACCCAAGGAAAAAAAACATTTAAAAATCCCAACCAACAAATAACTAAAGTTACATATTCCACTGCACACTGTTTTAAACCCAACAAAAAGAATAAGAAAATGTGCAAGATAGATTTGTCTTCCACAGAGCACTGTAAAGTCTCAGAAAAACGGGCAGAAGCTCCACCAGAGGTAAAGACCAGCTACAAGACTTCAGCATAAAGGACCACCAATAGCAATGACACTTATTTAGCACTGTATTTGTGACTTTCCAAAAAAGAGAACCATGACGAAACACATCAAGCTGAATCTAGGATATTTTAATGTTTCAAGCAAGGAAAGTAACTTCACAGAATATTTGGCAAAAAGTAGATTTTTTTTTATTAGATGAAGAATACTCAACTTTATTAAAAAAGGAGGGATTATCATATTTGAAACCCAAGCACTCTATCAGCAGAGACACTGAAAAAGGCCAAGCAGATTTCAGCTAACTACAATGACTTATGGTGAGCAAAACAGCAAAGTCTTCTACATTTATAGGTATAAAAAAGATGTGGTATTAGCCAATGAAGATGACTCATACATTCCAAATGTCAACATCATCATATAACTTATGTCAGTACAGATACGTAATATATCAAGAAAATGTGTTGCTCAGAAAATACTTTCCAAAAGTGCTTTCCAGAAAACTAATTTAAATCAATTTGCTTCGCAATAATGGCTTTGTTAATCTTTCCCAAGATCAAAGCAACATTCCTCAGACTATTTTCTACATTAAACATCCTCATATAAGATCAGAGAACAAGGAGAGGTGAGAGGGAATACCACCACCACAACAGTGACTTGCAACAGTTTCCCTGGTATGTGTGGAATAAGCTCAATAAATTCCCTAAAAAAGAAATAGTTCATAACACATCCTAATACAGTCTACCTCTGAACTAAACAGACTGATGCAAAACTATCTTCCAAACTGAGTCACAATGTCTCTGCTGTAGTCCACAACTCTCTTAAATCAGCAGAAAAACAAGTGAGTCAAGTCATCAGCCTATTTAATAAGATCAGTGACTGAGAATCATAGATTTCATTTATACAATCCACAATACAAAGATAATTTTCCCAATCAAAACTACATAAGGTAATACTTTGCAGCCAAAACTGAGAATCAACTTTACTAATGCTGTGTCATAAAAAACCACCTCTATTACTCATAAAATTATTCTCATCTGTAACAAAAACCTATGTAAAATTTTAATGAAGTAAAAATTTTCACAGTTGGGACTCAAATTCTAGGTTAATGAAGACAAGGATACTTTATTAAAAATACAAACTTCATTAAAAATATGTCTGTAAGTGAGAACTGGTGAAATAATAAAAACTAAGATCAGTTAACCATTATAAAATGAGAAAAGCACTACCACTATATGGTTTCCTTATTACTAATTAGAACAGTATTAGAGCAACATGCCAATTCCCAGCTAATTATTCTACTAGAGGCTGTAAGCACAGCAAAAGTAGACACTAAGGTTACTAAAAGATATCATAAAGAACAAACTGGAAAGCAACTTTAAGACAAAGACATATCCACATCCTCTAGACCACACTAGGGAGTGTGGAGAAGAACAAATAATATAAGCTTCCCTACTGTATTCCAGTGGCACTTTAAGCACTGGAGAAGATACAGGAAAAGAGAGCAAAATATAATGAGACAGAGATATTTTCCCTTTCTTTCATCATTTTAAGGAACAATAAATTCAAGTTGATTAAGCAAGTAACAGCCATAAATATAATCAAATACTGGACTCAAGGATCAAATGTTTTCAATTCTCATTGTTCTCATTCAGAAGATGATACAGATAGAAGTTTATGACCTTTAATCAGTACTGCCCATGGGACTTTTTGATAAATCCACAGCCCTCAGAAACAGCAATTCTCTACAATTCAAATAGAACTCCTAAAATAATTGAATTCTGAGAATAAGCCTAAATTTCAATTAAATCTTTACTCTTTTCTGATACGTCATGAAGGTAATGAGGGTACCATTGATATGCATACGGCAACAGCAAATAATATACACCTTTTATGAAGTTAGCCTCAGCATCTTTTCCTCTAAGCAGACACTTAACTCAGGAGAACAGTTTTGTGCTCAAACAGGAAAATTTAGGTATCCACAGGATTAACTGCCAGTTCTATATATCTGCGAATCATAAGCACACTTAGTGGTACAAAACCAGTGTCAAATATAGAAATATGTTACTTTCATTATTAATGTTTATCTATGTAGGAAGTAACAATTTAGTAAGACTGGGAGATTTAGGTTTAAAAACAAAAAGCCTGACAAATCACTTCAGAAGTCCTGAGGCTGTGAGATTTAACAAAAAAACAAAAAAAAGCCAAACACAAACAAAAGTTAGCTGCAGAACTATCAGAGTCCTTCCATTTAGTTTTAAAGCTATTGCAAGGAACAAAATCAAATAGGAAGCATGGGAAGATGTGACTTAGTAACTTCACTTACACGAGCAATACAGTAATCCTTGGGATTTTCCTTCTCCAGACCGTATTTTTCCAGTGCTTCAATAACTGCAAAGTCTGCAGTATCTGTAGTGGACAGCAGGATTGTCTTGTATGGGATATTTGGCTTCAAACTGTCTGCATAAATTCTCAGTGTCCCACCTTGAAAATAAAATTCAATAAACAATGCTACCAGAGAATAAAAAGACAGACACGCAGCCATTTCTTATATTTCCAATAGAATATAGGAATGAAGCCCTTCAGAAATCATTTAGTTAATCCACTAATACAAGAAAAGTTATATAACATCCCCAAAATAAACCTGTCTTCACCACTGGAAAAAAACCTCCAGCGATGCTTTCCTAATTTCTCTATGCAAGTCTTTTCCTGAGTGCTTCATCGTTCTTAGTATTACCTAAAATTGAAATGAAACAGTGGCAACGACTGGATGAAGAACTGACTTTTTGCATCTTGACAGCAAGCCTGTGCTGATCTTCAAGAATCACCCCTCTCTTTAAAAAGCCCAATAAGATTTTGTACCGGTGATATTTTCTACACCTTTAGCTACTTCTTCACTACTTTTCCATGGACAGAATACGTTATTTGAGGTTTTACCAATGCTAACATTCTTCATCCATTCATTTAACACTGATGTTTATACAGCTACTGTTATTGTATCCCCACCCCTGAGGATCTACAAGAACCCTTTGTACAGATCTGAACAATTACTCCTTGACATCCTATATTTGTGCTACTGATTGTGTTTTCACATTCAAGTCATTCAGCTTATTCTTAGAAAAATGAATGACATTTACTTCAGAAGACTTCCTCAGTTTGTCAGTTTAATAAGCCTAATTCTGTTGTTCTTTCTCAACTTCAGCACTGCTGGCAAGATCACTGAGCATATTCTCTCCCATCAATTTGCCCATCACTGAAAGCTTTGACTCGCACTTGTCACATAACACTCTCATGTGGAATCTTACCTCTACAAGCTCTTCATTCAGTTACACCATAGATAAAGTGGCCATGAAGTACAAAAATTGTTGGAGAAAGCAAAAGTTAAGTCAAATTTACACAAGTTGCTGGCCTTCAAAATACACTTACAGTGAACAGTTTACTGTTTACAACTTAACTAGAAGAAATTTAAGTACCTGAGTCTGGTCTGCCATCAGAACTGCGGAATTCCTGCATTCTCTTCTCTAGTTTTTGCTGTCGTCGCCGTTTCATTACCACCTCAGGGTTGGATATTGTGCGAGTGAAGCTGGTCTCGGGCATATCTTTGTAAACCTCAGCTGCAAGGCGAGAATTCTCACTGCAAAGTCAGTTTAAATAAAAAAAAACAAACAAAAAACCCTGTCATTAATAGCTTAACATGCATGTATACTGCTTACTTCATAAAGCATAAAAGGTAAGTAGAATCCATATGCACAGGAGATCAACTAAGTTATTGTAAGATGGTTTCTACATGAACTCCACTTTTGCTAGAATTACCACTGTTCATGTACCGTTGTTAAGTAGGCAACAATCAATTTAAGCATTGATGGTTGCTAGTTTTCAAAGAAAAAAGATGTCTTCTACCTCTCATGGTAAAAACAAACAAACAAACAAAACAAACCACCCAAACATTAAAGCAACTTTACAGTATATCCCTAACTTTATTCTGATCTACAATACTGCAAATCACGTAGAAGCAGAGTTAGCGGGTGCTTGCAGCTTATGCTTTTCTTTTTGCTAATGCACTTAAATGCAATTTTATTTTAATGTTTAAAAAAACAAGATCAAGCTAAGTAATGGCACAGAATACTGGAAAGATCACGTTTCTTCTCTTGACTACCTGAGCAACTAATAGCCTTGTCTCAAAAACATTCTACCTCTCTCTGTAATTTTACCTTTCTTATCTCTCTGTGGACTTCTAGAGCTCTTTTACAGCAACCTGAGCAAGGATCGACAGCTGAGGCATAGCAGAGCTGGGCCCGGATCCTGAGCACATGGACCACTAAAGCCCTTCCAGGAGCACAAAAGCTCACTGGAGGGGCTAATGTCTACAGATGGAGGGTCACGCTGTGAAGGAGGAAGTTATCTTTCTTACTCTGAGCTTCTCCAGGACTGTTAGGGCAGATATATAATTCAATATCTATCTATTGGTATTTATAGGAAATACCTAACTACTAGCTAGCTAGTTCTATGATAGTTTATCATCTTTAAATCATGTATAAGAGAAAGAACCTTTAACGTATGTTCTGTAATATTTACAGGGTCTATCACATTCCTCACTCTCCAAGGAGGTCATACACACCAGCTACTTTGGTCATTATCTTAAAACCACAAAACAAACTGATGTATGTTAGCAGAGTACAAATCACAAAGTTTGTTTTGGTGGTTTCAGAATTCCTAGTACCATAGCCTTTTGCCTTTCTCTTAGATGTTCCTAACTTAGTTATTACTTCTTTTTATATACTATTCTTTCACTCTCTTTAATATAAAAAGCACGATAATGAAACAGCTTGTTTTTTTTATGAGGGGAAAGATCATGTTGACATCTGAAGAACACTGCAAACATATCCAAGGCAGAGCAGTACTACACATAAGAAAAACAACTATGAAATAAAAAACAAAACAAAACAAAACCACAAAACAAACTGACCAACTAAAGCTTCTATTATATGTCAATTAGTCAAAAAAATTCTTTCATTTCTGAGACTTGGCTATAGAACAATTCATTAGTCTTCATCATTCATTTTCTTCTACGTATATTAAAAATCCACTATTAATGATTCTTTTTTTGGTGTATTTTGGTGAATCTGGTATGCAGATGAGGCTTGCTTTAACGTAGACCTTTTCAGCTTTCTAGTTCTACATAGAGTTATTCATGCCTGACTCCTGTGCTCCAGTTTTCTGTACAAGGATTAATGTATGTCCTGCACAAGTCTCAATGAATAAAGTGATAAAGTGTAGCAGATCTGGGAGCAAGAGTTGAAGAATCTAGAAGACTGGCTCTGAAAAAAAAAATCTCAGAAAAACAAACTGCTAGTCAGGTGGCTAAGTCAAATGCAAACATCTAAACAAACAGTTTTTACTGGCAAAAGAGATAAAAACCAAATATAAGGACAGGAATAAATCTTTTCTAAAGTAAATACTCAAAAATATAAATAGTGGGTAAAGTCCATGTCTCCAAGCATGTAGCAATTTCTGTACATGGACAAAGAGGTGGGAAAAAAGCTTATTTCATGGTTTAAAAATAAACCTCGCAGTAATATGTACAAACAAACCACAAAAATCATCATCACATGTTTTGGTTTACAATAATACTGCATTCATGTCAACAACTGACTTCTGAAAGAAGCAACTTGTTTGATAGAGAGGAGGACTCCTTTAAAGTAAGATGTAGGTTACATGAGCTGATCAAAGTTTAAAACACTTACATATCATCCCCATGAAGAAGTCTATCATCTTTATCTGACACTTGTCGCAATGCCTCTTTTTCACGCCTCTTTTTTTCTTTTTTTTCTTTTTTTGAGAGAGTTCGCTTGAAATTCTGAATTACTCCCTCTTTTTCTTGTTTTTCAGGGCCATTACTCTGAGCCTTCTGAAATAAACAAGTTTAAAACAACTTCCATCATTTTCAGTCCAATGAAAAGTTAGAATACCTTTTAAACTTCCAGATAAACCTGATTAAGACATAGTATAACTTACACAAAAACAATACTCGGGCAACAATACTCCATTACACAGGGATGGGACACCAGAATAACACAGAAGGCAAAAAACTTAATATTCCAAAGTAGGTATGAACTGATTAAGGACCTTGTACTCAAACTGAAGAAATAGTAGAATTTTACTTGCATATTGCCTAGTGTGTACTTGGCCTCAAAGATTAACTTAAGGCTGCAAAACAAATTTCTGTCTCCCTGTAAAAATACTTCACTACCAACACCGTGCTTAATCTGTTTTCAAGTCAACTGCATCAGAGTATCAGATGAGAATAAACTGCAGAAGGAAAAACATTATAGAGAGCATTTCCCCTCTGGTGTATTTTTCTGAGTCATCCTTCCAGTGTTCTGTTCTCGAATTCCTGCTCCTTGCATATACAAGATACCTGTAATCCTAGGCTCATTTGCCTTCTTCAGAGAAAATACTAGATGATGACAGAAAGATGATGCAGGGTTTTTTAGATTCTATCAGGAAGTGAAGAACACTTCAATGAATATGAATAGCAAGTCTGGTTGAGGTAGGGCAAGATATCCTTAATTTTCTCTCCTCACCTCTAACATGAATGTATCCTGTAGTCAAAAAGTGTAGTGTAAGAATAGCTCATGTACCTACATCCAAAGCACCTTTAAAATTAACACGCTCTAATTCCAAGAGCAAAACAGATTTAGCATCCAGCCCAGGATGAAAAACTTGTCTGAATGTAGCCCACTGAACAGTATGTTTTCCATACCTATAAGCATCCAAGTTCCATATAACATATATAATTCTATGACTCCAGGAGCCAAAGTCTGATCTAATTTAATGTTTAGCTGACTAAAAAAAGAAAAAAAAAAAAAAAGAAAAAAAGCTTTTGTATGGCTGATGTTCACCCGTCCTTCATTTTGTATTTGGAAAGGAAAAAAAAAACCAACAAAACAAAGAAACAAACAAAACTCCCTAAAAAGAAATAGTCTACTATCACTTTTGTTAAGGAATGGAACGTTACCTAGCGAGGTAAACAATTTTTAGTTATTTATCTGTCTCTCTGGCATACCCTTTTAAAGGCTCTGCAAGAGGCAGAATTACCTCCTAGGTTTTTGGCATCATATAGCATTTGAGGAAATTTTTAATCCATCATATTAGAACAAAGCAAGCTCTAAGTTCTCTGGGCATTACATGCTCCAGTACTACACAGCTACACAGATCAAAGCATCACAAGGTACCTGAAAGATCACAAAAATGCTGTATTGAGAAGATGGATTTTAAGTATTTAAAAATACTTGCTCCAGATATCAAAGGTTATCAGCAGCAGCTGTTTTCAGGAATTAGAAAAGCAGGAATTATGTTTTGCTATATAAGCAAGTCCCACACATTTCAGAACTGCAGCTACCACTAGCACACTCCTTAAGGACTCACCTTTGGAGGAAGCGTATCATTTTCATTCTTGAGAACAAATCTTCCCTCTCGATCATCTTTGTTCCAATTTAGTTGTACAACAAGAGGCTTCTCATCTACATCTAATCTTCTTTCTTCTTCAAAAAAATGAAAAGCAGTAACAGTTACTTGGTACCTCAATAGCAAAGATATTCAGAAACAAGTTAATATTCTCAAAATAAAACCAAAAAACAAACTAACTAACAAAAGTATCTGTCAACTGACATTTCCTAGTTGTGTACAGGGACAGAAAGCCTAGGGAAGGTAGAAATATATGTTCCTTTCCAGTAACCAGCGTGTTTTCCTCCCTCTATCCACCTAAGCCAAAGGTCCACATAAAGCAGTCTTGCATATCCTCCTTTCTCAAAAGGTGATCCCTAAATCTGTGAACACAAGATTATCACTGAAGTTACATCTACAGTCATAATGTTTCAAACTTTGTAACTACACAAGACTTCCAAATACTCGTTTTCCTTATTTAAAATGTAACCAGTCTTATTGTGAACCAAGAACTACTGTTCTAGAAAGACTGCGCAAAAATAAACCAAATTAAAAAATAAATAAACCAATCCATTATGCATATATACAAGGCAATTTAATTTAAGGTATTTAGTGTACTATTTCTATTTTATAGTGTACTTTATCTGAGAGAGTGCTGAAAAAAACTGAACAAGTTTTGCCATTTGATCTCCCTTCTAGAAGTAGAAGACAGTACATTTGTAAGCAAGACAACAATCTCTTCATAGTTACATTTTATTTAATGAGAAACACCCCTAGTGAATGAGGTGCCCCTCCTACAAGCCATGTTTTAAACATCAAGAACTTGCACTGCAAAGGAAATCATTTTAACTACAAGAACAGTGCTAACAGATTTTTAAAGATATCTAAAAGAAAAAAACCCACATTTTTCTGCTGCTTGAATTAGTGATGACACAAGCACTTTTCCCTAATCCCGTAAAATTCACATCAAGTTATCATTCATAGAACATGAAAACTCATACATATCCCAATAAATTTCCATTCTCTATCTCAAATTAACTTATTTCAGTCTTTCAAAAGCAGAATTTAAGGTCATGAAACCACTTCTCTAAGTTTCCAAGGTACAAAAAAGAAAAAGCATAACAAAAGACTTGTTTTTCTTATACCTATCTCCACCAACACCATACACACTACCACCTTCCAACCTGAAGCCTTCTACTGGGGCAGAAGACAAATGCTAGTAGCATCAAAAGGCTATTTAAGTTCTTCATAGGTAATATGAAAGGATCTGTTTAAGAAACACAGTAGCTTCAAACAGTGTTGAACTTCCGTCAATTTAGCAGTAAGGGAACACGCATTATGAAGCTACCTATCAAAGGCTCACATCAAAGAACTGAGGATGTACTCTCTAGTGCTCCAATTCAACACTCTTATCTTACCATTGTAAGTTTAGTCTTTACCTACTAGTCCTAAAAATAGCAACTCTCACACAAACGTCAATAAATTAAGAGGATGTCAATCACAGCATTTAATAGATCATAATAAAACTTACAGAAATTGCAGGCCTGATATGCATACTTACATTCTGAAATACCACTCCCCCACATAACAATTAGTAGCAATGTGCTTAGGAATAAAAAAAATTCAAGTCTTATGTGGTGCAGAAGCTGGGGACAACCCAAAACATGTTTTGGCTGAAGAAGATGGTGTGGATGCAGGAAAAACTTCATGAATAAATACCAACCTCCGCTCACATGAACTTCATAAAGTGAGTATTTAGGGGATGACAACATTCGCATGTCTGGTCGAAACTTCTCAGCAAGAGTTTCTATCACATCTTGTGTTGTGGCAGTACTAGAGACACGGATACATTTTGTTGCAAAATTTCCAGCTGCTTTGTCTTGAAAGTAGAATCTCATTACTCCATGAAATTCCAGATCCTATAAAGAAATGAAAATATAAATCTGAGACTAACAGTTGAAAGGTTCGGAGTTCTTTTATTATTTACAACTATGTTATGAAAATGCAAGACATTCATATATTGCACTAGTTTTCAAAATTTTGAATAAAGTAGAATTTACCAACTAGGACACCATAAACTTGAAAAAACAAGGATATTCTGTAAAAAAATTTAAATACTCTATATTAGTGGAAATCTTTAAAACTTGAACCTTTAAATATCTTTTTAAATATTTTTTTTTAGCAATCAGAGTCCTGCCCTTCACTCTAGCCTACTGAACTGCAGGAGGACATTGGCTGCTCATGCAACTCCATTAGTGGTTTCAACATAATTCCAAATTCAGATTTCAGTTCCCCAGCAGTCTTTACATGGCTGACTCTTGCCCCTTAGGTAAATTCCAGAACTCATGGGGTCCTGCATTTGGGAGAACCAAGAGGATTCAAGTGTTCTAGTTGGCACTGCCAAGTTTACTCTACAGTTTAATAATCATTGCTACTGGCTCCAGTAATGTTCAATATATTCATCAATGATCTGGATGAAGGGATAGAGTGTATCCTCAGCAAGTTTGCGGATGATACCAAGCTTGGAGGAGTGGCTGGCACACCAGGAGGCTGTGCTGCCATCCAGCATGACCTGGACAGGCTAGAGAGATGGGCAGGGAGAAACTTAATGCAATTTAACAAGGGTAAGTGTAAGGTACTCCATCTGGGAAAGAATAACCCGATGTATCAGTACAGGCTAGGAACTAATCTGTTGGAAAACAGCCCTGGGGAAAAAGATCTAGGAGTCCTGGTGGATAGGAGGATGACCATGAGTCAGCAATGTGCCCTTGCAGCCAGGAGGGCCAATGGCATCCTGGGATGCATTAAGAGCAGCGTGGCCAGCAGATCCAGAGAGGTTANCCTCCCAGAGGCTTTGACACTGATATAACCTCAGGTGTTGAGAGCAGTGGTAGATTTCATGCTAAGCACAGCCCCTTCCAGTACTACATCTGATCACACCAAACACATCAAAACGTTTCTTTGAACAGGAAGGAACCCACGATATTTATTGAAGTTACCCTATCATTCAGAAGGCAAGACAAGCACCTCAGCCACCTAGATATAAACAGAAGTAAAGACTTATTCCCAGAGCGCTCCCAAACCTGCACCAATACTGCAGTGAAATGCAAATGCACTAAATCTAGACAATGGTCCATTTTGTTCTATTGTCTATTATTATCCTAACAATTCATAGAATTAATCTTTCTGAGCCTAAATTGATGTTCCCACAGAACTGCCAATTGTAATTCCAAACTAGTGTTCCTTCCTGCAAGGAAATACAGGTTCCACATGTCTCACTTGAGTTTAACTGCCACCTTCTCATCTACTCTGGATTTAACTGCAATTATTCAATGTGGAGTCTCAATTATTCTACCCTGCATGTTTTTGTAGCAGCCTCCACTCATCTCTGAAAAGCATCCTATCCACCTCACTTCTAATTATCTATCTGTAATTACTAATTAATTATCCATACAAGAACTTACCCCTGTCATGCAGAAGGCTACCAAATGACTTCTGGAAATCCTACCTACCATTGCAAATTGGGACTTCCTTACATGTGTAATTCTTGATAGCTCCTTTGGTGAGCTCCATAAGGTTTGATGCGCAACTTCTTTTCACGAAGCTACTTTGACCTTTCCACAATCTATAATTAACATGTGAATTCTGTACATTACTGTAGTTTCTAATCAGCACCGAGCCAACATCTGAGTAAATGTCCTTTTAATACTGGCCTCAAACTGCATTCACATCCAACAACCTAAAGGTTGGATGAACACTCTGTGCTTCTAGCAATTTGTTTTCATGTTGTCCATTTGTTCTCTAAGCTCTTAATAAATGAGATTTGAGACTTATCCTCTGATGAGTTATCCATAAAAGGTCCTTGGCAGGTCAAAATCTTTCCAAGATTTTCAATAATGAACATGGTAGCAGAAAAACTTTGCTTTGCATCTATCTTTTCTTCTGAAAGTTTATTCTATAAAGTGATCAGCCTGTGGCCTTATGGTTTGTGGTAGGTTTGCTACTACTAATATTCTTAGAGGCAGTTACTACTTTTCAGAATTTATTACTCACAGTCTTTTGCTCTATCTTAAGCTTTTATATTCTACTTGCTAGATTTTATACAATTTTCCACATTTAGATAGTCTGAAGTTTTCTGATGTTCAGACATGCCAGCTTCCTTTCACACTTCTCTTGATAGCTGGCATGCTTTTGGTCTGTGTCTCCAGCACAGCATCTTTAAATCTCAGCAGGTGGTAAGTACTTTGCTACTAGTTCCCCCTTTTAGCTTTAACAAGCTTCCCCAGTGTAGCTACAATCGGGTTGGTAAATTGTCATCCTTGCAAGAAAAATGAATCCAAGCATGTTATGATCTCTAGTAAAGAGGTCATTCTCATAGGTAACATTTTGAGCTACATCCCACACACTCTTTTAGATGGGTTTAAATAGTTGGCTCTTCTGTAAATATTCTCTAGCCATGATGCTTCACAAAAGAGCCACAGCTATTTTTATAACCAACTTAAGGTTTTGATCTACTTGTTTGATGGTTGCAAAAGATGACAACACATGAGCTTTCTGGAAGTGTGTCATGAAGCATATTCATATCCCATTTATAACATTTTATTTCCCTTTACACAAGGTTTTCCAAACCACCATCTCAAGTTACCGCTGAAGCAAGAATTAAGAGAGAAAATTAAGCACACTGAAAATCTCTCTTTTTCAGTCATTACATAGTGTGAGTTCCTATCCACAGATAAGGTTCCCCAATTAATTTTTTAAATTTCTGTTTTGTTTAGAAGAAAGATTTGTTTTACTGAGGACACACTCCTACTGTTCATTAGCCATGCTTTTAATCCTATACATTTTTTTTATTCTCTGCAACAATACAGCAAAGATTCAAGAGCAAAGGAGTGCAACATAGATCCACTCCTAGAAGATCTAGTTCTCTAAAATACCACGGATTTATTATTACTGTTATTTAAAATTTTATTGCTAAAACTTTTTTCTACTTCCAGACACTAACAAAGCAGAGAAGTGACAAAACTGTATTCTGAATACTCAGGATACAATTCTAGCAAAAAGCAAGTTTTGTTTTCCTCTCAGAAAAGAAGTAATGTGTTCCTCTGAAGAGCCATCATCTGTGTTTTGTTTCGTTGCTTTGACAATCTGGATATGAAAACACTGAACGCGTTGACCAGACTGTCCGCTTCCCTCTTCTACAGTGGCTTCTCTAGCTGCATCACCATAGTCCATGCCTCACCACTGCACTCAATTTCCTCAAAGATTTCCATTAAAAATAAAAATACAAAGCTCTGGTTAATTTTTCATTTCCACTAAGTTCCAAACTGTTCCTTTGGGCATTGCTTCAGTATTTAAATAAGTGTGTTCAGTGATATGGAAATAACTGGTTACACATTTTGAAAAATTAGGAAAGTAGGAAACTACAAAAAGAAAAAACCCAGAACAACCATGCTCCCTCTAGTCTTCGTAATTATCACACATATCATGTATATATCTCCAGTGCAGAACAGTTTAACTTCCTGGTCACATGTTTAGGAGGTCAATAACAAAATACACACAGAGACCAACACCACCACTGACAGACACTAAGACAACAAGATAGGCATCACACTTGAATTGCCACTCTCCACTCTGCATTAAAACATTTATTTTTCAGAGGTGTATTTCATCCTCAAGCTCACTTCAGAACTTCTTTGTCAAGACTGCGAGGTAGTTTCACTGAAGTTTATAACATTGGCTTGTGTCAAGAGAAGAGGCTCAAGAATAAAAATCACTTGTCCTAAACCACATAGATAATACAAGTATCTCTTACTGCCTAACATATACTTCGAAGTGGAGAAATCTCCCCAAAACACTCACAAATCTCTTTAAAACATTTCTCTCTAAAGATAAGAGCTACCATTTATAAATTACAAAAATGAAGTTAAAATGTTTTCTAGATTTCAAAAGCGACTAATTACATAAGTGTATAAATGCTCTTTTAAGCTCCTCTTGGGACTTTATATGCATCATAAGCAATTTTAGCCTTCTCATCTAATCACATTTTAGATATTTTACATATCTACTATGTAAGTCCATGTGTCTCCTTATGCAGGAATGTATGGATATATAACAGTCTTCAGCTACATAGAAATGATCATTTTTCACAAAATTTAAATTCTGATCACCCAGACTGCAAAATGTATTTTAAAGACCATCTCGCAGAAGCCAGCTCTTTTTAAATCTTTCAAATCATAAAGGTCATTTTCCTTAAATACAAAGCCTAATTATACCAGAAGAACTAAGAGTAGTTGCCAGAAGTATATACTGCTCAAAAGAAGATTCCAACTTACACAGCAAAAACCTGCCAGTTAATCAATGTTTCTTGGTTTCATAAACAAAAAAGAGTTGTATTACCTCTTCATTACGCACAAGAAAGAGATTATAAAAGTCCATCAATTACTTAGCTATGACATTTGCGCACTTGAAACAACACTTTCACAATACAAAAATGCTTCAAAATGTTTTAAAGTCTTCTGAAAAGCTTTGATGAAACACTCTTAGAAAATATCTGCATTCTCCGTGCTATCGCTCTCCTCTGACATCCTCCTCAATGACCTCAGACCATCATCAACCAAAAAAAGAGCTCTACAAAGGCAGGAAGCAAACAAACTTTAATACACGAGTCACACAGACCATGTAAGTCACATTTAAAATGGAGATCGTGACATACAAGTTTTCAAATCAATCATTATCAGTTTTCCATGAAGCTTCAGCAAAGTGGTTCCTGTTGCTCAAAATAGCTCTCTTGATCTTTAAATTTAGCTCCCAGTTACTTACTATTAAATAGGTATTTCTGCTTTAAAGCAGTAACCAGTAATAACTGAAACACTCACTCATTCGAAGTTACACTAAAAGAGGCAGAAAAGAGCATCTCAAGTTTCCACCTCCGATTATGAAGGCTGGTTCCATACACACATAAAAAGTGTTAACAGTTAGGAAGACAGGTATTTAACACTTCAGTTATTTAAAAATCTCCACAGAAAACCAGCTCTCTTTCTTCCAATCATTCCATTCTTTTTATGCAAAAACATAGTCAAGAAGGAATATGACAAACAACTACAAATATATAAAAAGACTGTGCTGTAAGTAAGTTTTGGAAAAAGCCTATGATGTGGCACAATGGGGATTTGCAGCAGGGAAATTGGGACTTCCTGAAGAATCAGAAAGGCTTCTGCAAACAAAGCAGTAACATCCAGGAGCAGTAATCCATAGCTGTGCTCACATATAAGAAAGCGAATCCCTCCTTCAAAGTGTCAGAGGAGGTAATGAGAGAGTATTATTCCAGTATTTAGGGCAAAGCAATGAATGCTAAGACTGAGATCACTATTCCCACAAGCAAAGCAAAAAATATTCAGACTTTTCAACTACTATCCCACCCATATCAATCACAAAGCAATACACACAATATTACACACTATTGATTCTGTAAACTATTCAATCTCTTGAGCAGTAGAGAATATACAAGTTTCCCTTCAGAAATCCTCAGCTGTAACTCCTCCAAGAGCCTATCTTTGATCTCTTTTAGCTGCATGGGTAACACTGTTTGCGTTACAAGCAGCACTCTGCATGACTGTCCCTAGAAAATACCAAAAACCAGCATTAAGAACATCACATCTTTCTTCCTAGCACATTCAAATTCTATAGGCAAAAATCTTAACTAAGCTGCAATATTTATTTAGGCACGTGTACTTGTTACATGTGAGTTTTGCTACTGGAAGATAAATCACAATAAAAGCAACCCACAGTCCAATTACAATTAAAGCAAATATATGTTGCTTTCAAACGAGTTCAAGTCACAGTATTGATGTAACAGGTCAGCATAAAAACAGTTTTTCAGATGCCTTCAAAAATTGCACCTTCAAAATTTATGGTTCCAACAGAAAAGAGGAAGAACAATACAGATGAAAAACCAGCTCCTATAAAGATCATTTTCATCATCTTTATTTCCTCCTCCAAACCTTTGACACCTGGATCAACAAAGACTTTCCAGTACAGAGTGACTCATTCTGCCACAACAACTGATGCATACTGTAATGTTCACAAGTGCAGGTTCAACAGCTGAGCTTTCTATCAGAGAGAGTTACCGATAACCCACAACACAAGGAGCATAACTAAATGAAATCCCGTCTTTATTTTCCTGAAGAAAATTACATTTTAGTAACCACACCCACTACAATATGAAATAAAGCCTCAAGATGAAAAACCAAAACGTACTATGAACATTTTAATAAATGTAGTGCAAGGAAGTCAATGCAAACCCCCTGTAGTACATGAAAAATGATAAACAAATAAAATCTTAAACTAGGGCCAAAATTCACATCTATAAATATAACACAAACACTAAAAAGGATTGCCTTTCATAAATGCAGCTTGATTGCCCATGTGAACCTTGAATTATCACCAAAGCAAACATTCTATCATACACTTTACATGAATTCTCTCTACTCCCTGCTCCCTATCTGCCCACATAGTAAGACTGATTAATATGGGATGAAACAAACATTACTGTAATTCTGAACATTTTCCTGGTGAGTTATACCTTACAGTTCAAAAAATTAAAATTTTGGAACAGACCTATCTACATAAGGTACATGAATCAGAATACTTTCTACCTACCTCAAACAAGAAAAAAAGTTCAGATTTTGCCAAAGCCACATGACTTTGTATGCAGCCATTGAGCATGCTTCCTGCTGAAAAAAATTTCTATAGGTTTCTACATAAGACATTGCAAGCAACATGAAGTGTCTTGTAGCAAGATTTATGACCCCAGAAGCAACTACCATAAAAATAAACCAAAATCTTCCAAGAGGGCTCCCCAGAAGTATTACAGGCTTAACATTCTAACTCTAATTTTCAAACCTCCCGTAATCAATTGGGGAAATCTTGACAGCACTTGTAACACATAGCAACTATCTGACACCTGCAGGATATTTTTTGTTAAGCTGCAGTGGACAGTATCATTAAACCTTTCACAATTAGTCAGAGGAAATGTAGATCGTTCTCCAAAAATAAAATCTAGAACAGTTAACTGAAAACAAAAAATATTTGCAATAGTGAGCACTAGTAACAGTTCTGTAACTACTTAACCATTCATTAAACTAGATTGCTTTATTTGTTGCATCTTGAATTTAAGCTAAAGATTAAATCATACCCCCTGATTAAATGAGACTCCTTTATAAGCTATATTGATGTTGATATAACAGTCATTCAGTGACTCTCCCAGTATCAAAAGATTGAGGATGTGGTAGTCACTGTTAATAAATACTTTGAAAATATGCCCTAAAAAAGTAACAAAAATTACAATTAAAAAAGTTTGAAAGAGGTGATACAACAGGGAGGAAAAAAAGAGAAGTAATGGATACACATTCAGTCTATCAAAATACCTTGTCAGTCTCTAACAACAAAACACAGATACAGGCAAAGTACAACCATATTTGAAACCAGGTAAAAAGCCAGTCAAAACAAAGCCTACTTTGAATTCATCATGACATAATTAAAAGCAAGAGCAAAAGTAACTTTGAGTAAGTCATGACATATTTACAAACAATAACAAACAGTGATGGCCCTAAAGAATATATCACTTTCCACTATTTACCTACAATCTGTCACTGCTGAAGAACCAAAACCCAAAGGCTTTAAACAACTCCAGCAAAATTAGAGAAGAAAAATTAAAAATACAGACAATCCACTACAGCTTCTTTCAGATGTCTTTAAAAAAAAGTATTTAATCTGAATTCTTCATATTATTTTATTTATTGTATTAAAAACTGTTCCTTTAAAATAATTTTATTAAAAGGAAGAGGAATGCAAGTCAAAACACAAAAGGAAAACTGGAAGGGGGATAATGAAAGCTCAGGCACTGGAAGTCTGATTTTTTCACTGGCATTGCTATTTGCCAACAACCTGCGGAGCCCCAACCCCTGTATTAGAGCATCTCTGGGCATAAATCAGGCCACAGAGAAGAAAAAAACACTACTCTTATTCACTTTAACATTAAAAGTGTAGACACACCCTCACTTTAAAACAGCGGAAACTAGCTGCTGCAGAAAGCCCTTTCTCATATAGAGAGGCTTATTCCCACCTCCTCCCTTATGCCAGGCACCAGCACCCTGCAGCTGTACAGCAACATGACTCAGGTTAACCAACTCAGAAGGTATTTTTTTCCTCCACTTCACTCAATGTGCAGGAAGTTGTCAGAGCTAGCAGTTGGATGAAACTGTCCCTCTGCTAGCACCCTATATTAACTCGAAGGAATCATGAAATATCAACCTCTGCCAAGCAGACACTTTACTCCCACTTCCACACTATCATTAGCACACACCAGACCCTACACAGAGACTTTACAGCATTATAAGCCAGCAGGTCTATCTTTTTCTGTTTCAACCTATGCTGGCTTGGCATGCCATAAAGTCTTTTCACAGGCCAGACAAGCACCAGACCAAAGAACAGAGCAGAAATATAGCAGCCAGCAGCTCATCCATCCAACCTAATTTGACTGGTCTCACTTTCACATCTGCTTAACAGCACAGGACCATTATGAGCACATCTGGTTACTTGACAGCACCCAGTTAACACTTAACTGTATTTCTATTTTCTCATGCAGTGATTCTATTTACAATGACAATCTCATGAAAAAGTTAAAAGCGAAAAGGTTTTTCAAACATACATTTTGAATGGTGCAAGTAAAACATATGTATGGCTAGGCTTCGCGAACNTGTGCCTGGCATGTAAAAAGTGATTAACTGAATGGACATTTTTCAAGGTAAAAGTAGTTCTGCCTCACCTTATACAGTGGCATTATCACCAAAAAGTTCTTTTGAGGATATTGACACTGACAGGGTGGAATTTTGTCATAGCAGAGACTGACAGTCCTGATGAGCTGAGTGGAAATTGTGGCTTGCTACAGAAACAGCAAATCTCTCAAAGATTTTAAAGATTCATTCCACAAATGCATGACATTAAAAAAGTTATTTTCCTAACAATCAAACACTGAACTTCAGAATATTGTAATATTAAGGCTATTTCCATTTACAGGCATACTGCAACAGCAACTGGATACTGGAATTATAAAATAATTTCTGTATAATTTAAGATCAAATTGTTTCCTCTACAATAAAGCTTCAGTATAGGACCTTATTAGGAATAATCTTAAATCAATAAAAAAATGACAGTACAACTACTTTTCAAATTAATCAGTGAGAATGCTAAAAACTGGAAAGATCATTTTCACTCAAGAAGCAGTAGATATCTCTAACAGAATGCCAGTCTAGTTACAAAGGAAAGCTGAATTACTGAAACACACATTTCCACCAGCAAACTCAAAGTGTAGTTTCTTGTGGCTGTTCTTCTCAAAGGTTATCACACTTATTACAGGTGGCAGAAATCAAATTATTCCTAATACTTCTTGCTTATGGGGATTCTCTAGTGTCCAGAAGTATACACACTACAGCCTCTCTATTCATAGTGCAAACTAAAATCTGATGTCTTGTCTCTATCTGATGGCTTACTGTGGCAACTTCACATTCCTGACACAGGCTTACGGTTCAGTCTAACAACAAACATTAATTAAAAACCAAATATGACAAGCTGGTACCCACCAATAGGTTGGCACTAAGAAATACACAGAGCAGCTCAGAAACAACTCTCACTTCAACCATGTGACATTCATTTGACAAAGAATTTTTATTTGCTCTCAGTATAATCTTATACTCAAAGTATAGGAAATAAACTCTCATTGCATGACAAAAGAACAATGTGAGAGCAATAACTCTTTTTTAAAGGGCTAACTGGTTTAACTTCTTGTAACCAGCATTGCATGTTTACTATTCTGGTATCAGGCATTAGTATGATGCAACAGAGTATCAAAAGAAACCATAAAAACAGGGTCATTTTTACGTAATTGGTCAGATCATATTTAATTTTCTGCTAACACAGCCAGGAAAGACTGACCTAACTTCTACCCTGCAACGACAAATTTGATGGCGTTACATCACATGATGTTACATTAGTTCCTCACTCCTGTGAGATGAGCTGGAATCTGCACCATATGGGGTTAAGACACCCAGCTACACAGACTGAATTAAGAAAATGCAGGTGCTATCTGATACTCTGCATGCAAGTGCTCTGGCAACCAGGCTAATTAGTCAGGAGTTTAAAGTTGGAATGCTAAGAAGCCTAACAGGAAACAAGCACCTGATTCTCCTGCAGTAGACAAACTGCAGCACGAAGCTACTTGAAAAAAAAAAATGATTACAATAAAAAAATCTCTAAAATCAAACAAGAAAAGTAAGAAAACTGAAAAACTCACACAACACCAAAATGCACTTAGATCCTTAGCCTAACACAAGATCTATTCTTGACTGGGCCCAAATTTCCCTGTCTCCCTGCTTAGAGACAGGGCCCACTTGAAAAACATTTTAAAAAGGAGCTAAGTATTTACTTCTTTCCTATGAAACCTTAGGGAAGCTATGGATATGAAGAATTATAAAACCAAACAAAATGTAAGAGGATGCTATCTGGAAAAATTCAAAACAGGCAGGCCTAACAAGGGATTATTGTGCACATAAATTTGGGAGTGAAGGAAGAGGACCCAAATGCAAAAAAAACCCAAACCTCTCAGTCTGTGTTCCCTTGTTTACAGCACTGTTAAGAGCTCACTGCCAAATTGACATTGCTGAAGGTTTTATAGCAGGTCAAGATCTTGCCAAAAAGCAATGTGATAGCATAGGAATTGCACCGGACTGTTGCCAGCTTCATTAACCTTATTACCCATTTTACTACCTCAAGAGACAGTGATATGCAATGTTTAAATTTGTTCCAGTTGTACAGTTATCATCATGCAGTCTTGGAATTCTGTCTACAGTCATTAAATCCATACATTCCAGAACATATTGATTCAAGTCCAACATTTAACTGGATTTCAGAAGGTTACTTTCCAAGTAAATTAGGTTGGTCAAGCAAGTTTGAAGTAATAATACCATTTCAAAATGTAACCTAAAAGGCAATTTTGTTGTAACAAATGCTACAGAAATAGAGGGAAGGATCTCTTATTGCACTATTATTGTTTTTCTACCTTAAGTACCTTCCCCTTTCCTTTTTAAGAACAAAACAACCATACTTCAGCCTAAGTAATCATCAACATCTACTACTGGTTCTGCAAAAAAACCCAAGTTCAGAATCTGCACTGTTTAGTGACATCAGCTGTGTCATAGCCAAAGATGCACAATCACAGTACTTACATACAGCTTCATCTTGGAATTCACACATAAACACACACAAACCTAAGACATCATAGAATCATTTGGGTTGGAAGGGACCTCTGGAGGTCACCTAGTCCAATCCCCCTGCAGTGGGCAGAGACATCCCCAACTAGATCAGGTTGCTCAGAGCCCTGTCAAGCCTCACCTTGAATACCTCCAGGGATGGGGCCTCAACCACCTCCCTGGGCAACCTGTTCCACTATTCCACCCATCCTTGTGGTGAGGAACTTTTTCCTAATATCCAGTCTAAATCTACTCTTCTCTAATTTAAAACCATTGCCCCTTGTGCTTTCACTACAGGCCTTTGTAAATGGGCCCTCTCCAGCCTTTTTGTAAGTTCCCTTTAGGTACCAGAAGGCCACTATTAGGTTCCCCTGAAGCCTTCTGTTCTCCAGGCTGAACAATCCCAGCTCCCTCAGCCTGTCATCGTAGGAGAGGTGTTCCAGCCCTTCCTGTTACTTATGCCATACATCCAGAAAAAGGATCGTTCACTATGGACACAACCAAAACAAGTAGGCAAATTTACACATGCAAAAACCACATGGTTTTAGACATCATTAGAAGCACTAACTGTAACCTTTTTGAACATTTAAAAGAAACACTGGCTCCATGTTGCAACTTTCAAATAGAAGAGAGTCCAAAAAAGTGGGTTTTGCTTTTACAATTCTGCCACTCAAAACCCCTCCAGGAATTTTTACTTTGAATGACTTTTTTTTTTTTTTTTTTTTAAATTTAAGGGAATCAGGACATTTCTTAAAACCTGTGAGGCAGCTTCTTAGTGCCGTTAGTTGCCTTAACGTTGGTTGACAAGACAACCAAGGGCACAGATATCTTGGGAAAATATCTTTAAAGTAGTGGTAGTAGTGGTAATACTTTGGTAAAATTCATCTGTTGATAGCCTTCTCTCTCGAAATCTTACTTAACCTTGTTGTATAACCTTTAGCATCAATTTCATCAAGCACTATGTTTGGTGAATTACATTCAGCTTCGGTTAGTTGCATTTAAAAACAACTGCTGCAAGTTTAAAAATGGTTTTCTTTGCAGTAACATCATCTACACCGTTTTCAGACTGACAGTGATTTTGTGAAGCTTTGACCATTCTCATACTACAAATAAATTCCTCCATTCTAACACAAAAGCTAGGGCAAAGTAGCCCTAAACATACAAACATACATCTTACTATGGTACTGCACAACCAAAATACCGCTTTGGTTCTGACTTTATTCTCTCACTATTTACTTTAGATTTTAAACAGAAGATGCCAAGTACTACCGACATAACAGAAACAATTTAATGCTCTGTATTTGAGCTGGTACCCTTCTCATGAAGAAGAATTATACCTTCCCATGAACTACCAGTTTCCTTTTCTCCTAGGGGGTTCCACAGTTGCTCTCATCTCCAATAGTGTTTATTTTGCCAGACTGGAAGTAAATTCACTGACTGAAAGCTCTTGCTCTGTGAACAGGTTTATTTTACATGAAAATCTCTATATTTGAATGCTTTCTTCTTTTATGTACTCTCCACATTATTACTATCAGAACAAAACACAGAATGTCCTATTCAACAGACGTAGAAATAAATTCCTCAAAAGTCCCTTACTGCAGATTACTGGAAGGTTGCGTCAGAAGAAAAATTATTCCATATGTCCTGTTTGCCCATAGCAGTGAGGGAGTGTATGACATTAAGCTAATCCAATAGCAAGTAGCAGTTACATTTGAAGGGGCTTTCCCTTTCCCAACCTACCCCCACTGCCAGCTACATGTCATTTCAACTGCTTCAACACAAGCATTTAAGTGAACTCTAATGAGCTAGTTCAGAGAGAAAAGCCCGAGGAGAATTAATCCGGGTACCTCAGCTTTCTTAAGACTTCACCATGGAGTCAGATAAAACCCAGTGCTAGCATAAAAGAGGGATTAAAAAAACCCACTGAATTGAAGAAGGGGTGAGGGGAGCACTCTTGCAGCTGAAAAGCCATTTTACTAGCTCAAGCTATAAATATGAAATCTCACCCTTATACTTTTCCCTTATGTAGCTACTGGCACTCAGAATAAAACCAAGAACAGCAGTTTACAGAAGCCAGGAATGCCTCTGCAGATCCAGAACCACAACCAACCAGGAGCATGCTAAAGGCTAGCTTTAAGAGCATCTAGTTAGTGGCAGTAAGTTGGTTATCTATGGGAATTCAGTATTTTGTCATCCCTGTCTAAACATCTATTTCACTCGTCTAAGGCTCAACAAACAAAACATTATGAAAGAAATACAGTATTTTAAACTCAGTTTAAAAGGCCTAAGAAAGGCTATTAAAATAAAATCAGTTTACATTTCAATTAGTAAATCACTTAACTGAGAAGTCATACTTTTGTTTATAATAGTAGTGGACATAACATATGACAACTCTTATGTCTAAGAGTAGTGCTGCATAAAAATAAATACAGTTTTCTATTATTTCAATTAGAAGTAAATAAATAATAAAGTTAGCAAATACTACGGCGATGTTATTTTCTACTGGAAATAACATTTTCCACCAAAACAACAGGAGCCACTAAGTTCAGAGTACAAAAGAGCTACAATCACTGGCTGCTATCACTAGCCTCTGAAATATTTTTCATATCCTGGGCATAAAAAGACAATACTGACATGGATTCAGTTAAAGACGGAATGACATAAATGATGGAGGAATTAGTCATGCCAAGAGACCTTCCGCAAAACACTACAGCAGATGTTGTCTCAGATGTTGTCTATGCAAACACTAACAAGAGTTTTACAGTCCTGAGAGTCTCCAATGTCCTGCAGAGATCACAGTAGCATCATTTCAACAAAACAAGCCAGAAGAGGAAAGTAACCAAACCTACTAAAAAAGAATGAAATTTGAGGAAGTAGTCATAATTATTAAAGTCAGTGCAGATATAGGGTGGGCTAAACATGTTTTAAAAGCTCAACTAAACCTGCTAAAAGTAACATCTAATTGTGCCACCAAATAGTCATTAAAACAAAGATACACTAGAAAGCATATTGTAACTATGGGAGTAAAAAGCTACTTTCTTTCAGTAACTGCAGTATTTCAGCCATGATCACTGTATTTTCTTTCCCTCGTATTGCTTCAGAGTATCTTATTCCATGCTCAGGACAACAATGCAACTGCAGCAATTTTCAGTAATCACCAATGCTGTTCCTGACAGAGGAAACAGCAGTTTGACCACTTGATTACATAGGAAGCTCTTCATTTCCTTTGCAGTTCTCTTCATAATAGAATAAAAAAAATCTAGAAAAAGGTATCACGTGATACAAGCATAAAAATAAATTTTAGTTACTTTTGGTCAAACAGAATTCAATCAGAAATCATCATTAATTTCTCAAACAATGGAGGTGAAACATATGCCCAAGTTAAAAAAAAACAGCTTGAGTTACTGTTTTATAATTGTAGATCTTAACCTCTAAAATATTTTGAGATTGGGTCTCTAATTAGATTAAGTGTTCTGTGCAAGACTACTCGTGTTTTCTGAAAAAAATTCTATTTCCAAACAGTAGCAAGGCTGTTCTTTTCCCACTCATAAACACTAGTATTTCATTACTTGTTTAAAATGCTATAAAGCATCCTGAATTATCATTTTGTTGCAATACTAGGTAGGACAAGGCTCTGGCTTTACTTTTCATCATGATGAGGGGTTGAAAGGTAAGTATGAGATCGGTTCAGTTGATGAAGTGCTCAGAATTTTAAGTAGCCAGAGACTTCATCACTTCTCATTCAAGCATCAGAAGAAATCTACTCTAAGACATCAGCAACTAAATCAATTCTGTCCTATCATTTTGTAGCAGCTTGCTCCTTATTTCACAGCGGGTTGCCACCACCTCCTTATGGAAGGCCAAGTAAGCTTCAGAGAGCAGGTCAGTCAGTTCACCAGTTACAAGACTGGCTGTGTAGAGTTGGGAGTTGAGACAGTAACAATATAAAGACCATTAGAAAGACGAATGCCTAACTATCACATAAGCATCCTTCACCTTGCTTTCTTCCTCACCCTTCCTATCCACCTCTGGTCTGGAACAATGCACTTAAACTATACACTTCTGTACTTGTACATTGCTTAGACTAGGCAGCAGCTTCATTCCTAGAACTGAGAACAGACTGGTTACAGGTCTTACAGAGAACAAATCAACAGCTCCTTCAAGAGTTTGTTCATTCAACATTAAGGCTTCCTACTGTCATAACAGAGGCAGTTTCCACTGCACGCTACTGTAGCTATCTTCAGCTAAACAGCTTCCATTTATGAAAGGAGTCTTCTTGAAGGATATTTTTCTTGAGGAACTCCAAATTGTTATCTCTGAGCTGCTGGGACAAACCAGTCCTGACCTACTGACTCCCTAGAGTGTGCAATAAATCTTTTTAACCATGCTTTTAAGTGGAAATCCAAGAACTAGCACCTGGGAGCTATCAGCTAAAGTAGTAACTTAGTTACTTAAGAATAAGTAGCAAGTTTGCATCAAAATAGATTCCAACATAACAAGGCAGGCGATTCAAAGTCTTGTTTAAATTTAATATCAACATACTAAAATTAACATTGAGATTTTGAAGTTTTGCTTGCTTGGCTTATTTAATTTTTAAATTCCTGCTATGTTAATACTGGCCTTGAAATATTTACAAAATTAGAAGAGTAATACTACCAAGTTTCAAAATAGTAATTTAAATTTTAATAGTAAAAAAGCCCCACTGAAGTGACAAATAGTAATACTGAACATCTGTGGCCAGATGAGATTACAGACTACTTTCAAAACAGTACGTCAGCATTTCTTCTACCAAAAATGTTACACTATCATCACAGCTATATTTCAATGCAATTGACAATCTCCACATCTAACCAACTACAGCAGATGTGTTGAAGTTCCAATACAATGTAAAAATACTTTTCTGTGACTAAAATTAATGTTTCATAGAGAAAATGCTCTTAGACACAGGTGACTGAGGTTATCCTGCAGATAAACAGGAGGTGGATTCGATGATCCTTGTGGGTCCCTTCCAACTCAGGATATTCTGTGATTCTGTGAAAGTTTTTTGTTTTGAAACATCACAAATGCAAGATACATTCAGCAGCTACCACTTGACCCCAGCAATGACACTTGTTTTTTAAGCATCACACAGAGACCCCATCACAATGGCAGAATTCAAAACACAAAGTAAGGTTCAGTGTGAAGAGTTTAAGTAGTCAAAGCACTGTTCTCCACAAAACATAGTATTATGAAGATAAGAATAATCAGGAGTGAAAACAAATATTATGCACAATTAACAAATATGAACAAAAATAATCCATCATAACTCATTCACTGCAAGTATTGCAGTAACTGATACATGCACATGATACAGAGAAAGAGAGTAGCACAAATAGGAATAAAACAGAGTGGAATTTACACAACTTATAGTCACTGCTTGTCCTGAAGTATTAGGACCTCATCCAATCTCCCCCCACAACCTATCATATAAGCAATGATATGCCTCAGTCAAATAAATAAAGTGATCCTGAAACACTAAGGTACTTTCAGTTATAAAGTAATAAAAGTCGGGTAGGTCAGGGGTAGGAGAATTATGCACTCAAATTCAAAAGGATTTCAGTATTCAAAATGCATTTCAGTATTCAAAGCACTCAGGCACATGCCTTGTGTTTTGCAAGAGGAAGCTCTACAGGGTGGGGGGTTCAGTTTTGGTAGTGGTTGGGCTTTGTTAGCGTGTGCAGTTTTTTCTTTGTTTGTTTGGTGGGGTTTTTTGTTTGTATTGTTTTGGGGGTTTTTGGTTTTTTTGTTTGTTTGGGGTTTTTGGCGGGTTTAGGGGTTGTTTTTTTAATTCCACAGAATTAGATGAGGACAAATGCAAAGTCCTCCCCTGAAAGCAATAATGTCTTGGAACAATATAGGCTCAAGAACGACTGTCTGGGAAACATCTCTGCTAAAACAGACCTGAGGATCTTGGTGGACAGCAAGCTGAATATAATTCAGAAGCATGCCCTAGCAGCAAAGATCAACATCATCCTGAACCGTACTAATAGGAGGAATACATGCTTTAGATAAAGTAAAATGATTGTCCTTCTCTACTCATTAGTCCAATTCTATGCTGCAAATATAGGCAGGACAGAGATAAACCAATGTTCAGCACAGGGCCACAAGATGGTCAGGACACTGGAGAACCATCTTAGGAGGAGAGAGAGAAGGAACTGGGTTTGTTCCTCCTGGAGAAGAGATGGCTTTAGGAAGTCCTACAAAGCACCCCACAATACCTTGAAGGAGGCCATCAAAAAGATGTAGCAAGGATCTTCACAGTAGTGCACGGTGGGAGGAGAACAGAAAACAGAAATAAGTTGAAACAACAGAGGTCTTTAAACTGGATAAAAGGAAAAGCTTTTTCACCATTGTGACAATCAAGCAGTGGAGGAGGGTGCCCAGAAAGGTTCTGTAGTACCTAGTCCTTAGGGGTTTTCAGGATCTTACTGGGTAAAATCCTGAGGGGCCTCAGGGCCAACCTTGCTTTGAACAGGAAGTCGGAATAGAAACCTCCTGTGATCTTTTACAAACCAAAGTATCTTGTGATCTTATTTAAACATCTATGGAGGAGATGCTAACTGATTTTCTAAGACTACAGAAAACACTATTACACCAGCAAGGCAGGAAGATATCCTTAGTTTACGCAAGCTGACCTCCAACCACAGAATAATAGAGGACAAGACCAATAGGAGTGCTCCAGTACTGATATGTCCCAACATATATGTCCCAAGAAGGGTCATGATGAAAAAATCTAAATAAATTAGTTTAAGTAGCAGCATAACATTTTCGAATTTATCCTCAGGTACAAGCCCAACTGGTAGAGATTAGAGACAGTAATACCTACATAAGTCAGGCACAGTCCGAAAATCACTTGGGGTCTTCTGTAGCCCCTGGNAGTTAGATACATAAGTGGTCCTACTATACATATAAAGAATCCTTTCTCCAGCTAATGCAATGCAATCCATCCCAGATGGAAATAAAATGGAACGGGCACACACACACACACCATTGATCCATCTAGGATCACAGGATAATTCAAGGAGGAAGGAACCATAGGAGTTTCCAATCCAACCACCTGCTGAAAGAAAGGTCATCTCTGAGATCAGATCAGGCTGTTTGCACCTTTATCCAGTCTAGTCTTAAAAATTTCCATGGACAGAAACTCTGCACAACCTAGGTTTCCTGTGCAACCTGTTCCACTACCAATGCATTGGCATCTTAAAAGTTTTATTTTGCAGAACATATCTGTAGTTAGTGAACTGCATAACGATTTCTTTTCAATATGAATAAAATGAAATGTAAGCTTGAAAACATTTTTCAAATATTATCAGGTGAACCATTGTATAGTGGCTCTAAAATAAAGTGTCTTGTTGCATTCATCAGTGCAAAATAATATGACTAGCCTCTAACTCATTTTTCCTTTAAGATTACAAAGCGATATTTTATGATATAAATAGATCATAAGGATGATTCTTTTAACATATGAGCCCTGATCATTCTTTAAGAAAGATTAGACAACCAAAAAGCAATGAAAGATCAGAAAAAGTTAAGGCAGGGACTTGGAGGAAGAGGCTTTTAAAAAAATAATAAATTGGATATTCCCCATGCTCCCCATATCCTCAAACCGGTGATATTTCCTTAGGCCGTATATGTTACTTTTGAATACAGTTCAGTTCTAAAGTTCCAGACCAGCATCTGAGTGCAACAGAGAAAGTGATATATCAGTATCAATTTGTTGCTCTCTGGTATGTGTGGCACAGAAGGATGAGAGTGGGTGCAAATTATCAAACACTAATAACACTAACACGCTAACCACAGCAGCATGCCTTGATTTTAAGGAGAACACTAGAAGCAAGAGAACATCAGAAGAAAATAAACTCTTAAGTGGAAACAAAAGGAAAGTGGAGTAAACCAAGACAAAAGAGAGAGATCAAGAGAAGAATGAAGAAACACCGGTCTATTTACATTAACAGTCTGGTTTCAGGCTTCTCAATCATTCACTTCATAGAAGTACACACAGGAGGCAGGAAGAGGGAAAGAGGCTCAAAAAGTACCCAAACTTCAGACACTGGAAGAATCTTCTTTGTTTCAGTGTTCCCATGAACAAAAATACCAACATGAAATAAAAAGCTCCAAATCTACAAAACAGAGGATCAGCCTTCCTCCTGCACACAAAAGTAGAAGAAAACAGGAGAAGAAGAAAAAAAGAAAGAGAGGAGAAGAAGATAATCTCATTCTGAGGAGAAAAATGCACTTGTGGTTCACTTTATCAATCTCAAAATACCAGGTACCCAATTCAACTTTAAATCTCTCCTTACTTTCAATTTGCAGATGAGAGATCTTATTTTCTGAACTTGATTTAGCTGGCACACCAGTATATGGCTAATAAGTTGCATGTAACAATACAAAAATGTCATGGTCTTATTTTCTACATGCCACTGTGTATGACAATGGAGATAATGTTTATATGATACAGGTCTAGGATCTGCATCATGTCAGTATCACAGCACTGCTTCTAGAAACCAACTACCCTAAAAATGAAGATTTTCCTTAGCATTGTCAATAATTTCATGATCAAAAATTCTCAAGTAAATACTCAACCCTTGCTGGGACCACTAGACTAATACTAATTCTCTGTAAAATCTACATGGCCTACATTTGCCAGTAATGAGTTATTTCTAACCTGTAATCTAGATATCCAGGACAGTTGAGAGGACTGCTCCTCCACAGAGAACAGAGTAAATCATGTCACTAACACTACTTTTAACATGTGGATCACCTTGTGATCTTTTAAGAACAACTTGATATTTAATAGTAGTTGTCAAGTAATTACCAAATATCCAAGAGAGATGTATGTCCACAAAATCACATAGACAAGTCTATTTCAGCACTGTAAGAACATGGTCCTCACTGTCAGAAGTTTCTGAATTCTTAATACAGAAGACATATGGGCAACTATCAACACAATTTGTATCAGTTTGTTTCAAATTACTTAATGCAGTAATTAAATAACCTTTTCCTTAATGTTAAATGAGCTACCCAAGTACTGAAGAACTAGGAGAACAAGCTCTGAGTTTTTTGATGTCAGAAAGTAATGGTTTTGTCTTTTTGATTCATACCTTTGAACTGTATATCCAAGAGACAGTATGCACTTTAGCCCCCAAAAGTTACTGCTCAGCATATTAATTTTTATGAAACATTAAATTATTGTTATTGGTTTTATTATTATTAAAATTATATACAGCAGAAATTAGCAATAATGAAACTGACTAATTATTTTGACTGACTGTAGGAAACAGGAATTACATTTTTAGGCTTTTGTCCTGAGATCAAAATGTTACACAGTAACAAACATATTTGGATCTTTACAAATTGAGATACATGACCAAACTATACAGAAATCTTGGCCAACTATAAACACTCTTCCCATTCCAGATGTTAATTTCCAATGATGCCACCTCTACAAGGTCTTCAGCCTAAAATTTTAAGCTATGTCTCAACTTGCTATAAACAGAAATAGAACCTCTTCTCCCCAAAGCCCAGTTTTCAGAGGCTCTACAGAACAAAAAGGGGAAAGTGTATTTTCTCTATAAGGATACAGACCTCCACTTTGCAAGCTCTTCTAATTGGACAGACCATACTAATAAAGTGAAATAGCCTAACTTGCAACATCAGAGTCAGAAATGGTAATTCCAACATCCATTCATTTTTAAGCTGTGATCAAGACCTACTGAGCTTAGATATCCAGCTCCTCCCTGTGCCACAGGCACTCTTCATCATTAGAAAGGTTTACACCATTAAGCAATGAAAATTTTCATGCTTATTTCAAGAAGAAAGTGATCTCAAGGAGCAGATTTTGACAATAATCAAGTGCAGCTATATTTTTATTAAAAACAAGGCAAAATACTTTTTTATTAAAATTTGTTCACTACTATGAAAATTCCAACCTTTTAGAATACATTTCAGCTTTATGGAAAAAAAATGCTTGCAATACTTTTCAGTTAAAAATACAAGTCTTTCAATATACTGAAGTAAATTTTATTTTGCAATTCCCAGCATTTAAGTTTTCTATAATCTGCCTCAGATACACAGAAAATATATATATGTCATTTTTTTAAAAAAATGTAGAATAACGAAGTAAAAAGCACTTCCCAGTCATGAAGGTAAATTTGCACTGGGTAATCCACCCATGAACATGCTCATTTCACTCTTCAAATGGCACATTTGATTACCAAAGGAGCTGTTTTAGAAAGCGCTACCAGCTCTATTTTGATCCTGCTTCTTCTAAAAGACAATAAATTACTGTTTTTATCATGTAACACTGGTTACCAAAACCGGTCTCTGCAGCTGTATTATTCAGGAGTCACCAGAATAGTGTTTGCCAGTGTACTGTGCATGAATTCTTGTTCCCAGCAAGTCCTGCACTTCTGCCCAGTAAGCACTTTTGCAACCAGTGACTTTGCTTGTATGTTTAGTTAACTCCAGCCGACGATTTGCCACCCTCTATTTGCCATTACTACACTGCGAAAAGCTACCAGAAAATTAATTGGTTTCTTACTTTCAAGCATTTTCTTGCTCTAAAATGCAGTGCTATCAAATAACCTTCATTTTATTCTTATCAGAGGCACATGGACCAAGGACAAGTTACAATGCAAACATTAATGCAGAT
This sequence comes from Bucco capensis, assembly GCA_013396975.1. NCBI lineage: Eukaryota > Metazoa > Chordata > Aves > Piciformes > Bucconidae > Bucco > Bucco capensis. Next base: position 144,767 of record VWZO01017255.1, read on the forward strand.
GATTAACCTTGAACAGGAATATTTCGAGTTTAAACAGGCTCAGATTACAAAAGCATTTAGTAACTTAGTTTGGCTTACTCAGATATTAAAACACAGTTAATGAAGGTATAAGTAATACTACCATGCAAGGTATCAACTATATTCTGACTCACCATGAAACAGTTTAGGCTTTAACCAGTGCTATCACCCAAAGAATCCTTACAGCAAATCAGGATTAACATAGCTGAAAGTTACACCAAAAGACAGGTCTATCCTGTCATTAGTGAGGGAGTCGTCGCAGCTAGGCTTCGCAAATGAAGATCCAGGGAGGGCTCCATCCATGCTCATCAGCACCTTTTCCAAGCGCGCTGATAAAAAGAGGATAGCGGATTGCACCCTCGAGCCTGTGCAATGGAGTTTTTTTTAGGCGAAACACAGCATGCGCAGAGCTGGACCCACCCTTTAGTCCTAAAGTTCATCTGCCAGGGCCTAGCAAGCTTGGACACTGGCAGCAAAGTCCTTAGGACGGAGGTTTAACCATTTAGATGGAAGGCCTTACAGGGCTACACGAGCTCCATCTGCCCAGGTTTGGAATCAGAGTTGTCCCTCTCCTAGGATAACTGCCAGAAGGCTAATGAGCTCATCGTACCCATACAAGGATTATAGGAACATGGGTCTCACTCCCCACTCTTTACTGTGGGCAATGCTCTCTCTGCTGTCAGCACAGTTATTCCACCAGGGGCTACAGTAGACTCCAAGTGATTTTCAGACTGTGCCTGAGTGAGGGAGTATGCACCAATAAAATGAAAAGATTACACCACCACCCCAAAAAAAGTCAAGAAGCAAAGATTGCTGTATACATAAGTGGAAAGGGATTTAAAAATATAAGGAATCTCTAACCTCTTCTCTTCATTTAATCAAGTGCTGGCTACTCTTTTGTTTCCCTGCTGCACAGGAAGTAAACTTCTCCAGGCTTATTTGTACAAAAAATATTTTAAACATTTCATAGTATTCTTAATTAACACCATATTATCTGTGCTGTATTTTTTTTAATTATCCACAATGAGAGGCAAGCTTTCTTCAGAATTAGGTACTTTAATAACTCATTGAGGAAGTGTGGTTATTTTTTTATTTTTATTGCAAAGCATTTGGGATTTTGAATTCCTTCTCTATTCAGTATTCACTTTAAGAATACTAATAAAACATAGTTATCCTAACAGTTTATAAGCTTCCTAGCAGTTTAAAAACAAGAAAGTTACATAAGCTGAAAAGATAATTCATTAAGCTCAAAACTTACTTAAGTTACCTATTTACTGAAATGAGGCAGTCTCATGCAGATTTGGTATTTAAGTACTTTGAAACAAAAAAAACCACAAAACCAAAGATTGAAATGATTCAAGTTTTATATGAAGATACATAACCTACTTCTCACTGTATGCAGGTACCAAATAGAGAAAAGGGGCGTTCTTTGCTATAAAAGTCACAGGGGTGTTGTATTACTCTCCCTCTCTGCCCTATATTTTATAATGTGAAATCTAAAACCAGCATGATCCAGCAAACTGCATGCATGCATAAAAATCTGGCTTCTCTTTCTGGTTCTGTAGCAATCAAATTTACAACACAGTTTTCAACACATTACTTCATGTACCTGCATCACTGTTTACCCATGCCACTGTCCTGGAGACATTACAACAAAGTGAGAATACTAGATGTCTTTCATACAATAACAAGACAGTTTAAGAGGCTACAACTACACACAAGTTTAATATCAGACTGTAGAAGCACTCTAAGAAAACAAAAATAAGAAAGAAAAAAAATCAAGTAATATCATTGATTTCCAAACATTTTTGTTTGAGCATTGCTTACTTTCAAGAATGGTACTTAAAATTACTTATTACATTAAAAACATATATTCTACATATGCAACTGGTTTAGATTAATTGTCAATGTAAGGAAAAAGTCATACTACCATGTCATTTTGTACTGGCATATTTAAATAAAAAAGTTCAGTAATAAAGAAAAAAAGTCCACTTGTGTATAGCAAGTAAGCTGCTTTTTCCAATAAATACAGTAAGCTTTAGCAAAACCTGAACTTGTCAATGTTTTTTCCTATTTGACATAGATTTCACATATGTAAATGTGTAAAGAAATTTCTAAAATAAACTAAGCACCAATTAACATGATGTCAATATTTAACTGCATTAAGTCAAATGGACATTGGAGGTGGAGAATAAGGCAGAAAAAGGGCTGGACAAATTTTTTGAAAGCCACAATAAGCATCAACATACAAATCTATCTGCTACTACTCAGTACTTCTGGATGCTGTAAAATGGTAACAATCAGCTCAAAGCAACTGTTAAACATTAGCAGCGGAAAAACCCATCCCTGTATTTTACTATCATCAACACCATAGAGCTGGAAGACAATCAGATACAGGCAGTTCCACACTGTGGAAGATAACCCCCCACGATGGAAATCGCACAGCAGCAACAGAAGGAAGAAGGTCAACACTAGCAGCTTGCTTTCTATGCCTCAGAAGTGCTGAGAGGTGAAGATGTGGTTGCAGAACCAAGTATGTACATATATGTGAAACCTGTACACCTCTTGTACAGCTGCCGCGGTGGAAAAGGCTTCAGACTGCAATGGCTGGTAGATACTTAAGTAAAGAACAGTTCTCTTTGATATTTCACTTCAGAAATTAAGGGTATAAAGGCATTAGAAATATGCATCTAGCTCTGCTTGCATACCTCTACTACTACTGATGTCACAGTGTTGCCTTGGAAGGAAGGGACATGTAACTAGGAAAAAAGCATGCTTATCAAGGATCAGAGCAATCACCTTGGTCATTCTGCACCATAAAGACCCTGTTTATTGTTAAGATTTGGAGAAATTTAGTTATACCTACTGTGAGATGGTTAGGAAGGAATTTTTCCTCTTGGTGCAAGATTCCCTTCTCAATGGCTGAAGAATTCAGTGCAAGGTTAAATCAGAAAACTTATTCTGTTCTACCCAGAACAGATGACACTCAAGCATATTAGGAGGAATCCTCTCCAAAAATAAGGAAAATGTATCTATGTTTGTAACAGTACAGCAAGCAAGAAATGCTTTTCTCCCCAGTTTCTTACAAGAAAACCCCACTGTCACATCCACCATCAGGACAGCCACTAGCTGGTTATAAGGAGGCCTGACTGTAATGGTCCGAAATCCAAAGTCCACATAGCATGTGCTAGAGGACTGGCTGATTAGTAACCTCACAGGAAGCTACCAACAAAGCCAGATAATCACAAAGTCATGCTGCTAGGGTCTTTCTGAAGCCTACGTAGCAGGATGAACACATCTGAAGACTACTGTAATTCACATTTTTACCTTAAGTAGAAGATTGGGGTGTCAGTTTATTGAAGTTTTGGGGAACAGCATGCATGTGGGGGAAACGTGGAAAAGAAGGGTTCTACAAAGGCAGATTTAGAGAAAGCTAGATCACTGCATTTGTAATGATATATAGACATTTATGAGCATCCATGCACACAAGGATGGTCAAAGACCTGGAGACAAATGTGGAACACTGAAGACAGACACTTAAGGTAAGTGCTGAGTTTCAAGAGGTTTTTACAAATTCAGACTACTACTGTATTTTGCTTCAGTGTATGACTGACTCATAATGGTAGAACGCTGTCCAGGTTTTGTGCTGCCGATTGACCTTTATCACTCAAGACGAATGACAATGACTTTGAGGACAAAGTTTTCAAATTTGGCTGATGTCTCAAATTTGATGCACTGATATTCTCAGTTCACGCTTAATCTTAATACAGGTGAGAAAGCCAAGTGTGAAACAGAAGTATTCTGGAGGTTGTAGTAGAGTGCAAACAATTTATTTCCAACAACAATTAAAAAATCCTTAGAACTACTAATACTGAAGATACTGAGTCAGGATCAGATTAAGAGATTTTCTTGATGACTACAGAAAATTCTACTAGGATTTTGAACACTGAAAAATTCTAAACTGTAAGGTCATCACAGATGCTACCTTACAGGCCAAATTTAGTCAAAAGATACAGACAGAAATCAGAAAGTAATAGAAAATTAGATTTTTTACTGTAAATCCTGACAAAGGCTCTAGGATGGAGACAATGTCTCTCCTCTTCCACGGTTTTTCTTTATTAAATGGCTGAAACACAGCGAATCCACATCATGTCTTGAGCACTTCCTGGGACTGTAAGAATTTCATCACTTAGGTCTTTAAATGCTTCTAGATGGCTTCAGTAAACATGCCAATAGTCAGTGCATAAAGTTACTTCATTGTACTCTTTTGTAGTCTACATATCAATCCTTATGTGCATGAAAACAGTTTGTTATAGGCATAGCAATTTATTAAAATAGTCCTTGTTCTATGGCAACAATTAAAACAGTCGTAATTCCAGATACGGTTTCAGTATTTCTGGAGACTTTACTGAAAATATTCAAATACATATCTTAAACAAAACAAAGAAGGGCTTTGTTAGAGCATTTCACCGGTTTCTGAAGAAGGGAATGTTTGTTTAGCTTTTTTTTTTTTTTTAAGGCTTCAACAAAGCTAAAGAATGAATCACAAAATGCAGAAATCTTAAGTAATTCCAATTCTGAGTTTTCTCACTATACACCAAACACTACAAATAACAGGCAATCCACTAAAACCAATTAGCAGGATTGAGTAAACACTGTCTTTCCATCACAATTTTCAAATTATTTTCCTTTTCCAGATATGAAAGCAATCTCAGTCTTTCAACAGCCTGAATAAATATAGTAAGCATTAAAGAACTCTTAAAACTTCTGTCTACACTGAAAATAAGTAGTATTCATGTTCAGTAAGGCTATCACTTTAAATGGAAACAACTTACATGTTTCCTAATAAAACGCCCAGCATTCTACAAGAAGTATGCAATGCCTGGATAAGGATCCGAATGCAGTAAATTTTACCAAACCATACATTAAAGCTGAATACAAGCCAGATTTGTCAATGTAAAAACCAACATATTATAAAGATCATTTTATCAATGAAAAGCTTTCCAAACACAACCCAGTACAATTTTGTTTGTTTCTACATAAACATCTTCCTGTCCAAGAGGACACTGCATCTCCAACCCTACTGTCCTTATATTTTTCAAATTAAGAATATGGAATAACTGTTTTTACTAAAACTGAAAACAACAAAGGCTCTTTAATTTCAAGCTGAGGTATTGCTCAAAGTAGAACCTTCTGACAGGGAAGGGGGAAGGAGACTTTTTCGTGTTGATTTCACTTGGGGAGGGTTCCTTTGTTGTTTGAACTGTTTTGCCCCACCGTAGGCTATGCAACAGCCACTAGTCTTCGTTAAGAAAGGGGATCCTGATCTTCCACTGGGTTTTCTAAGTAATAAAATATAGATGTAAAAGCATGACACTGCAATAAGTTGTGCATCTGCCTGTAAAAAAATATTTGAGTGCAAACTGACAAGACTCATCTGACAAAGAAAAGTTACAAAACAGCTCACAGGGTGCTCGAAAAATCTAGACACTGAAACTTCAGTTCATAGATACAGGTATAGGCAACACAGTTTGTTGGCCAAACAAATATCGTTGCCATACAGTTCATTCTTTCTCTTTCTCCCCACTGTAAAGGTGCTTTCACCACAGAGTAGAGCAGAAATTCAGCCATGCCCTGGGACGCAATTCACCAAGAACAAGCCTTAAAACAGTTCATCAGGGAACTACAGTACTAGGTAGTAAGTTATTCTGACAGCTTTCATATTCCTTAGGTCTAGCTATGACAGAGTGCAACATATCAAAAGTAGCAGGAGAAACAATGAACAAATAAAAAAACATACCTACAACAAAACAAAAACATTAACATACATCACTTTTTATTCAGTCTGCCACGGCTCTATAGCAATTGGTGCTGTATTACACAAAATCAATTCTAGACTATTTACCAAATAGCTGACTTGACATTAGGAGTCATATATTCAAAGAGGTAATTTCCAATTACATCGCAAACCTGTAGGTTCTCTAACATCCTTGAAAAGAATTATTATAGTAACTCAACTGTTTTTTTAAAGCCTAGTCTATCTTATACTTTTGGGATACAGGAGTAAAAATAGAAATCCACTGACAGTTATACTCTTAAGAAAAACCAAGCATTAGTTTAAAAAGGCTTAAAATTTGTGAAGTTAATGATGTATAATTCTGCTCTTGGCTGGGACAGGTGACACGGACAAACTCATAAGAGTATACAGTTTCATCAGTACCATCATAAACTCTATAAAAAACTCTCCCATTTATAGGACAAAATTCAAAGATAGATTAGAAATATGCGTACTGGAGTATTATTTAAGTTTCCTAGTGTCCCATTTGCACTTACAACTAACACCATATATTGACCTTCTAGATGACAACCCTACCCCAAGGAGTTTTATTCTAGTTCTTTCATGATTAAACCTCTAAAGACATTTCCAGAAGTAATTAGTAATCTACACCAAAATTGTTCCAAGACAGACCAGGGCAATGAAAAGCTCTGTCTGCTCACTGTGGAGTTAAAGAAGAAAAGAGTATCTAGACAGATGGCTTCTTCATAAGAAGATGAGACCGGAGGTAGTATCAGAGGAGTGGTTCCTTGGTAAGAGTATCTGGGCTAGATCTGAAGAGGAGTTGACCAAAGAGTCTAATTTACAGAAGAGAACACAAGGAAAGAAAACGGGATGAAATGTAACATGTGACAAACCAGTTGATAACCTTGTGGGTAAAGCCTGTAACAGAAGTAGATTATGATAATCTAGAAGTATTACACAAAATGGTTTTACCAAGTTAGACTCACCTAACAGGGAAGAAGTAAAAGTTACCTAGAATAAGAAGGTATGAGCAAAATAGGTGAGTAATAAAAATAAAAAAAAAAAGCCATGAACATTGGACTTAAAAGATTTTTAGCCTTACTATACAACCAAACTAAACAACAATGAAAGGCAGAATTGAAATTTGATGACAGAGGGCAACCAATCACATGGAAAACCTATCCTTCCACTGCAAAATGCTATGTTATGACCATGTACATTTGTTCATTAAGCAGACGCTCACAAGGCATGATACGTACAGTCTAGAAAAATAGCTTGAATAATAATGCTAGACCTGAACTACCTCTTATCAATAGACTTCTATCTCTGTTGACTGCTGGTTTTGTCTTTGATTCCAGACAGAGACAGTTACAAAAAAGCAGTAAGTAATTTTTACCCACAATTAAAGACTAAGAGTAGGGGGGAGACTCTCTGCAGTCTTTAACTAGAATTATGAGGGAAGTCATACATCCAGAAGAATCACACACCACCTAGTTTGGTTTATCCTAATAACATTCATTGAAAGGAAAAAAAAAAAAGCTAAAGAATATTTCTAAGTTCCTTAGTCATAAAGCTAAATCAAGACAAAGAAAAGCTGGCTGAATGAAAACACTGAGCAACAACTTGGGAAACAACAGATATGAACGTTTGCTTTAGAGAGGCCACTGAATTGAATGAAAATGCTAAAAACTAGTGTTGCTGCTATAAATTTTAGCTTCAATTTCTACATTCCTGATTGCTTCACAAATCATAAAAATGAAAGGAACATCTTAATGCAAATCAGTAAAGTTTGGATTTCCTTCCTTGAAAACAAGAAGCATGAAAAGAAGCAAAGACACAAATAAGTGGACAGAAAAGAGAGCAAAGGAAAGCCAACAAATGAGAACATATCCTTGAATATTTTCACTTTTAATGATCTTGATTACATCCAGAAAGAGAAATGCATTGTACTCAGTTTACACACAAACCTCGAAAAAATTACCAGGGAGATGTGTGTTTGACTTTATCATTTCTGATCTCAAAGAACAAAACTAGACAGCAGAAACCCCACACCGGTTGTTTACAGAGTAATTCTTAAATCTGTTATGAGCTAGCCCAATTCAACATGTTGCCCACTTAATCTTCATCTCAGATAGTTAACAAATACAACCAATGTGAATACATTTCGTAACAGTTACTAAAATCATTCATATCTTGAGATTTATATGCAGCTAAAAAAAGCTCTCCTCCTTAAACATTACTGCATTTAACTACTAGCAACTTACTTTTTAAGGTAAAAATTAATGATGCAAGAAGAAAAGCTCTCCAGTAACAAACAACAGCAGAAATTAACAGACTCGAGCCTTTTAGTAAGTTAAAAAGTGAGAGTGCTGAGGGAAATGGCAGAGGTCATTGCTAGGCCGCTCTCCATAATCTTTGAGAGGTCCTGGAGAACGGGAGAGGTGCCTGAGGACTGGAGGAAGGCCAATGTTATCCCAATCTTCAAAAAAGGCAAGAAAGACAACCCGGGTAACTATAAGCCAGTCAGCCTCACCTCCATCCCTGGAAAGGTGATGGAACAGCTTGTTCGTGCCACCATCTCCAAGCATTAGGAGGAAAGGAGGCTTATCTTGAGTAGTCAATATGGATTCTGTAAGGGGAAGTCATGCTTGACTCATCTGATAGCCTTTTATGATGGCATAATTGTATGGATAGATGAGGGGGAGGCAGTGGATGTGGTTTTTCTTGACTTTAGCAAAGCTTTCGATACTGTCTCCCATGATATCCTCATTGCCAAACTTAAGAAGTGTAGATTGGGAGACTGTGCTGTGAGATGGATTGNAAGGAGCTGCTGGAGAGAGTCCAGCGCAGGGCCACCATGATTATTAAAGGAGTAGAACATCTGCATCTGCCCTACGAGGGCAGACTGAGAAAGCTGGGTCTGTTCAGCCTGGAAAAGAGGAGACTGAGAGGGGACCTCATTAATGTTTACAAAGACAGATTATGCGACTCATATGTCTGTCCTAGAACAAGCAGCAATTTCAAGCACTGAGGCCATGCTGCTGAGAATGCCGCTGCGTTGGGCAGGTCATGTCTCCAGGATGAAGAACTACCACCTTCCTAAGATTATGCTTTACGGTGAACTTGCCACTGGCTATCGCAAGAGAGGAGCCCCGAAGAGGAGATACAAGGACTCCCTGAAACAACATCTCAGCCTTGGCCATATTGTTCACCTTAACTGGTCTACTCTGGCCTCCAATCAGGAGGTCTGGAGACACACTATTTTTAATGCCGCTGATGTTTTTGAGAAGGCATGCAGGAACACTCTCGAGGAGAAAAGACAGCATAGAAAGAATTGTATCTTGCAGATTATACCTCCTAAGGAGTCCTTATGCTGTGCCTTTTGCAACCACTCTTGTCTGTCCTGCATTGGCCTTTTCAGCCATCAGCGTGGTTGTAAAAAGCACTTGTGAAGACCGTGGATGGAGCCCTCCCCGGATATTCATTCGCGAAGCCTAGCCATGATTGATATCCTTATCACAGACACCAGCTCATTTCAATTTTTAACACCTCTCATTTAAGTTTTAGTTTTTCCTACCCTGTTTAGATGATATTTCTTACAGACAAAATCAAAATTTTATTAAACATAAAGCAAGGTTTTTCTCAAAAATTGCAACAGTGTGTTTCAGTCATTCTGGTTTAACCTTTTTGAAAAAGAAATAGTTTTGTCAAAAAAAAACCAAACAAACCACACTTACGTAAACAAAGTAAGTCCCTCACATATCCAGATGACTAGAGGGGGTTTTTTTCAGCTGAAAAACAATGCCTGTCAATTGCATTTCAGGCAGGGAACAGGTTCACACATCAGAAGGGAATTCTTAAATTCCAGCATGTCTGAATTGTACAGACGTAATTAGCCACTAACTCAAGAAATAACTTACATAAGGAATATTAAAAGCACAGCGTAAAGCTTCTCCCTAGAAATATTTTCATGTCATTATGCTGTATGTAGATAGTGGTCAAAATCTTAATTCAAACTTCTTAATGTTCTCTAGATATTTAATTCGTAAAAACAGTCTATTCACTTTTACTCAGTTAAAGGAAAACTGGTCTCCAAATAGTCCTTTTGATGCAAATGAGTAGACCTGTGTCCATGATTTCTTTTCTCCAGCCATTTCAATGCAGAACTAGAACTCAGTGTTTTCACCCCCTCCTGAATTGTGCCTGTTAGTGGTAGCAATTATTGGAAAATATTCTACTTAGCAAAAAGTACAGGCACTAGTCCTTAAACATTATAAGACCCCTTTCCAGACTGTCTAAATACTGGCTTAAGTATTTGTTGCAAAGAATTTATTTTCCATATCATAGGGTTTTTACACTTAAAAAGACAGTATTTTGAGATACATTCACCACCACCTTGATGTCTATATGGTTTGCAGAGTTGCATTAGTTTAAATAATTAAAAGATGTAGAATTCAATGTGTGGAGAAAGCACAAGCATTACTATCATTTATATGATGTTTCCCTACCTCCAGACTTGCACATCCACTACCTTCCCCTGTTATGCAATTAGCAGTCATTGGTAATCTCAACCTTAAAACACAAGTCCTTTTACAGTCTCAGAGACAGATTTTTAAAAAACTATGGGTAGATTCCCAAAAGATTCCTAATTTTTATTGCTTTAACTAGATCTAAATAATAAGCTTGCATATTTACTTTAAAAAGATGATAAATTTGTCATGTATCAGTCTTCTCTATGACCCTTAATGAACTAGAATCAGATCCAAATCCAAAGAATAAAGACAAAGGTTGCATCATCTTTAAAGTATCTTGTCATCCAATGTAATGTTTAACATTTTTCATACATACATTATTTGTATTCAAAGCCAGTGAAAAGAATTTACGACATACTGACTAGACCAAATACATATAACACTAGAAAATAGGGAAAGTCAATGTAAAAAAATCAAAAACAAAAAACCCCACACCAAACAAAAAACCCTCTTTCATTCTGAAGAGTTACTCCTAATACCCTGCTACAGAGCCTACACACATGATTTCTGGACAAAATATAAAAATTATCAAATAGCCATAAAGACCATACAAATTCCTCATTTTATGCACTTTTTTTTAAACTATGGCTATTTAGAAGTTAGAAATTCTGTTTCTCCAAGCTTTTTGATTAGACCTTTCTAATTTTGTTAACACATAGGTATATTAGATCACTTCAGAACAGCTTTCTCCATCAGAAAACAAAACTACAACAGATCAATGTTTCTGATAACAATCCCCAAGCCCTTGAGGCACAGTTCTAAAAAGTGTCTTTCTCAAAAAAATTAAATTCAATTCCCCTTTCCAGCCCAGTTCTCTTCCTCTCAAGCAGTTATCAGAACACACATTAAAGACGAAAGCTTATTTTGTCATAAAGATCAGTAACATTTATAATGCCTGGTTCACATATGGCATCTTAAACCAACAAACCTTAAATACTTTCAGGAGAACTTTTATGTATTCTGTCAGTGATAAACTCACTAGTCTATAGGGCCTTTGCATTCCTTGCTCTGCCCCAAAACATCCATATATAGTTGTTTTTAATAATCAGTCACTTCATTCCAGTAAGCACTTTTGGGGGTGGTGTGAGGAGTGGTGGTGGTGGAAGGTGAGAGTATACAAACACAATTCATTTCTTGTCTACAAGCTTTTGAACAACTCTATGCACTTGTTACCAAATCATTCATTAAAATTCACTCCTTTTTGAAAACCTGCATACTATAATCCCCTAAGACTTACATTAAGATCACTTAACATCAATTTACCTTCTACTGCAAAAATCTGAAATCTTTTTACTTTGTTTCTATCCTTGGCCAAAAAAAAAAGAAAATAAGAAGGAAAAGCAAGACTAATATTAATACTTAGTAATACTTGGAACAAAGGCAAGGAGAAAGTGGAATAAAAAGGGGAAATAGATTTAAAGAAAATGGTAAACATGCTGTTTCATTTTTCATTTCACTGCTGATTTACGTACAAATAAAACATGATTCACCCTACACTTCCCCAAAACCTTCTGTACCTTCTTCAGACTTGCAGAAGTGTGCAGCTGCCTCATGATTTAAAGTAGATACAGTAAAGGTTAATCAAATTTAAACTAGTACTAGCATTAGAGAGCTATTTAGTAAAGGTCTATACCTAGCATCACTCCTGACACCACTAGAGTTTAACTAGTATTAACTAAAACCTTAAAAAACAGAGTTTGGGGTTTGTTCATTCTCTCAGCTCCTTTCTGAATAAATTAAAAATAAATCTTAAAAAATTAAAATAATGCAAACTATTAACAGACTTCGCATAATAGCAACAAGTGTTAAAAAGTCAAATACCTAACAAAGTTAATTACCACCTAGGTCTCAAGCATGAGTTCACAAGTGACTTCAGTGAAAGCATAAGTGAAAATCTGAAACCCTCACTACTAAGAAGTCTTCAGACTTCTTCATGTGGGATACAGAGCAATATCTAACTGAGCATGGTACAGAAGTTCCCTTCATCCCTGTTGTGGTAGACAATGATTTAGTTAACTCTTCACTTCACAAAAAAAAGTTCGGAAAAAGGAACAGAATTCTATGTCCCCAAGAATTCTATGTACCCAAGGCTCTTGCTTTTCAACATTTTACAGGCAATATATTTTAAAAAACAGTTTGTGCCCATCTCTCAAAAGAGGCAAGTACACAAGCGCATCTCTAATCCTTTAGGACTAGTCTACACCATGAAATATTAACAAGAATTCATGCCAATTTGTTTCATGAACCACTTCACCGAAAAAAACCCACATACTTAAACTACTTTCAAAACTCGATACATGAAAAACCAAGTCACATTTTACACTCTCTGTTAAAGTGATGAGGACCCAACAGACTTAAGAGCAATTGTGTCTCTTCAAAGAATGATACCTTTCAAACTAACACTGAGGTACATCAGCAGGCCACACCTGAATACATTTTACATCACTGCCTAAGATGCAGTGTCAGAACTCTAGTCAATTTACACTCAATTTCACCTTTCATTTTCTTTTCTGAATATATAAATCTCCCTGAAACCCCACTATTAAGGAAGTGATTACCTCCTGTGGAAAATCCTACTGTTTATATATAGGAAACTTAGAAGACAAATCACTTAAATCAGATTTTTTTACAGTAAAGAAATGCCTGGAGAATCACTATAATATGTCATGCCTTAATATTCTAAATATGCCATATACAATCAAAAGCTCCTGGGTGACAGTTCGTAGTATGGACACATGCTAGCTTAGAAGTTAACCCCATCAGGCCAACACTCATGTCTGAACAGTTTCAATGATCCAGTTCAACCCTGCTCAGGCACATCCAACCAAAAGTCATATCAAGGTTGCTGCATCTTCACAGATGCTATGCTCACCACAGCCCCTACAAGAAGCAAGACATGCCTCATAGTCAGGCTGAGCCTGGAAAAGTGGAGGAAACAACAGAGGACTGTCAGTTCACAAGCAGTCTCCTACAAGGGCTTTCATTTAAGCTGACAGATAATACACATGTGAATCACACCATCACATGGGTGAAAATATTGCCAAATTTGGGTCAGGTCAGGGTAACCGTGAAAAAATGTGAACATTTTTATTAGTAGTAAATATATATATGTATACTTTATAAAACTGTTACCTACTGTCAATTTGTTACAAACACAGCTGCAGTCTTACCAAACATTTTTAGAACTAGCAGTCTAAAAAGTTCAGACATTCAAATAGATATACATGCAATTAATTTACTATCAGTAGTTCAACTGAAATAAATGTCATCATTGACCCTGCTCCTGTACAAGTTCAGCTGCTTAACTGCAGAAGTGTGGATTGTAAAAGTAAAATTGTTCCTTTTCACAACTATAATGAAGCTGGTTGCTTTTGTGCAAAGTCTAATTAATTATGATAAACATTTAAGAATGACCTAAAAAATAGTAAGATTTGTTAAACTACTTATTAACAAAAGTGGAGAAGAACAATCTGCCACAAACACAGAGAACACAGGTTAGTGTTAGCATGTTATGGGAATGCACTAATCAGATAAAAAAAAAAGCCACAGACAGTTGGCAATCAACCTGCAATTCCAGAAAGACTGTGCTATATTCTCAAACACAATCATGAAGACTCCTTCACGCTGGCATCAGCCCACTTTTCTGAATGAGTGACAGTCAGCCAACAGTGATATTGTTAAAACCTAAGCAATAAAAGCAAGAAGCACCAATTATGATAAAAACTGCAATATGTAGAAAATAATCACAGAAACCCCTCATTTTGGGGTTCAAGAAACAGTCTGCAACGAGCAGAACTGGAAATATCCAAAGTAATTGCTTCAAGACTTCTTCATGGTGATGCTAGCAGCAAGCATCTAGGAGCAAGCTTCAAGACTAAGACAACGTGGTTTCTCGGAGGCTTCTGTTAACAAACAACCAGGACGAGGGCCAGGCCAAGAGCAAGTGTGAATTTCCTCCTTTTCCCCGGGAACACGCACATGATCAGCCTCCACCCTTAGAGCCGAGAACGCGTTGTCACATACAAACAGGGCTGTAACCTGCCTCCCCAGCCTCCCCCCCGCCGCTTTCAAACCAGACGCACAGCGCTAACCAGCCAAAGAGAACATGACAAGGGGCGGCGGTAGGGTGTGGTTTGACTATTACTTTTTTTAAAAAAGAGTAAAACCCAGCCTCTCTCAGCTATCTGAAACACCCATTTCATTAGGAAGAGATTACCCGCTGTGTTTTTCCGGTACAGCATGTGAACTCAGGACTACGAACCCGCTCCTGATATTTACTTTACCCTGAGCACTGGCAGCCTTCAGAGACCGCGAGCCAAAGCACTCCGTCCGTCACGCCCTGGAAAAGCTACCCAGGAGACGGCACTAGCGGCCCGGAGAGCCGCTCGAACGCACAGAGCAGGTTGCTTTTTAAGAGGTGCCTTCTGTCCAGAGCTGACTATTTAAAGAAATTACACAAAAAAAGCGGCAGCAAAAAAAGCCCACCAGCAGGCTTCCCTGTCCTCTTCTGCCACTAGCCGCTTTTCGGCTCTGTTTTAAGTGACAGACCAAAAAAAAAAAGCCCAAAGGGGTAACCCGTTTCGGGGTTGGGAGTGGGGGAGGGGGTTAGCTGTATTACCGCCCTTNCTCACCTCGGTGGGGTCGCTGATCTCGAACAGGTCCAGCCGGTTCGCGTTCCAGTGGTTGATGATGTCGGCGAGTTTGCGCCGCTCCTCCTCCCGGCTGCCGCCGCCGCCCGACATCCTCACCAAGCCCGCCGCCGGGGAGCCGAGCCGGGGCCGGGGCCGGGCCCTCTCCGCGGAGCCCCGGCGAGGGGTGGAGGCGGGGATGGGGGGGTGAGGTCCTCTCAGTCGCGGCTAGGGAAGGGAGGGGCCGG
>VWZO01017255.1:160072-215701 GCA_013396975.1 Bucco capensis
CCAGCAGGCTTCCCTGTCCTCTTCTGCCACTAGCCGCTTTTCGGCTCTGTTTTAAGTGACAGACCAAAAAAAAAAAGCCCAAAGGGGTAACCCGTTTCGGGGTTGGGAGTGGGGGAGGGGGTTAGCTGTATTACCGCCCTTGTCCACCCCCTTTCGCCACCTCCAACTTCCAGAGGGTTCCCTGCCTCTGAACCGTCTGTCCCGCAGGGTCTGGCCAGCATGTCCCTGCNTCCCCTCGGCCGCTGCCAGCACGGGCGCCGCGGAAACGCCCCGGGATCGCGCCGCCGATAGCGATCGGCCCCGGAGGACAGAGGGGAAGCAGAAAAAGAGGGAAAGGCAGGGAGGGATCGCAGAGGAAGAGGAAGGATGCGCCGATTCAGCGGCAGCGGCCGCTGTGTCTCCTGGCTCGGCGGCGACTGTCCCTGAGCCAAGCGAAGCCACCGCTGCCGCCTTTCTCCGCCCCGGTATCGCCCTCCCCTCCCTCGCTCGCTACCTCACACACCGTCCCGTGCGCGCCCCCGCCCGGCCGCCAGCCCTCCTCTCGGGGCGCGAGCGCATACGCGCGCTCCCGCTAACCGTCAGNCCCACTCCCGCCGGCGCAGGGAGGGGGCCGGGGACCGAGGCCAGCCGGGCCGGGGCGGGGCGGGCTGGGGCGGGGCGCGGCGCGGCCAGGTGCACCGGGAGCCTCAGCGCGGTGAACGCGCGTGGGAGGGGAGGGCCAGTAGCCGGGGACAGGCGGCGGCCGTTGGCGAGGCGGAGGCAGACATGGGGCAGGAGGCCGGCAGGAGGGTCCTGGACGGCCGCAGGATCCCGGGCTGTCGCGAGGATCCGTGGTCGGGCGCTTGTAGCAACAAAGGGCCCGGTACGCTGCGTCCGCAGGAACAAAGACCCTGCGGGCGGAGGCTGGCGCGGCCCCGCCGTGGCCTCTCCGCGCCAGGACGGGCAGGCGGGAACCTCCCCACTTCCCATCACTCCCTCCCAAAACCCCCCCCTGCCCGCAGGCAGAGGTCAGGGCTCACGGCCGGGAGTGGGCGAGACGCACCAGGTCAAGGCCACTGCGGAGGGGTCCCGCCTGTTCCCTCTGCGGCCTCCTGCCCGTCACCTAGTCTTTCTGTGCCTCAATTTGTCCCTGCAAAGGGAAGAGAGTAACCTCCGCTGCTTTCACGGGTGCTGCTGTGTTTAATACTGTCTATGGAGTGGTTTCAGAGTACTGTGTGAAAGGAATGGTCTAAAAAACTGTATTGACAGTTCCACAGCTTGAGATGAACCTGAGAAGTTAAAGCATCAGATATGTTTTGATGGTTTTTAGATGTATAATTGATGTGGTTTCTCACAAAACGTGTCGGTTGTCTGTAAGAGGCATAACCCGTTGCATAGACTCTGAAATCCAGTACAGCTCTGGAGGTTTGGCTTTGGTTCTTTTAAATATGCCGAAGTGAGTGATGCATCCTGATACTTAAGTGGTTGTATTGTTTTGCATTGGGCATCCTCTGAAACTTAGTCCTTGAGCAATCATGTTTGAACTCAGTTGTCCAAGTGTGTGTCAAGTTCCTCTTTGTTGAGGGAGTTCAGATGAGTGTGTTTTGCTGATGAAGTTTTGATTGGCTGAGTTATTTGAAGGAGATTCCTTAGAGGCCTTGACTACATTAGCAATTAAATTATTGTTTTTATCTAACAGTATAGTTCCTGTATAAGTACCAGCAGTTCTGGTTTTACTGGTGAAGGTCAGTTACACTTTTGCCCTACATCTGTAACTGTGCCATAATAGAGCTTTACAGTTCCAAGGACAGAAGAGAACCTGTTTCTCGGGTCCCAAAGTCTGGGAGGTGTTAAAAGACCTTTAGAGAACCCTTGGAGAACTTTTGGGGGATCACACACAAAAGCTCAAGTTCTTGTAATACCATCATCCTAAAACTAAACTGTGTTCCTTTTAGAAGTAAATTATAGAGAGAAGAAACAAACAAACACAACTCTTCTTACATACAAGGGAAAAAATATGCTGGAGGTTCTTTCCATATCCAGAAGGAGTATGCTACCAGATAACTTCAGGTGTTCTGGCAGTGCCTGCAAAGATCAGGAAACCATGTAAAATCTGTGGTGTGATAGTCCACAACTCAGGCAGGTAGCTGTGTGCTCTGTCACAGATGACATTTGCAGAGTGGTGTGCTGATATGGGTGCTTGACTGCCTGGTAAACTGGGATTGTTCAAGACACAGAAGGAGAAACAGTGGCTGTATTACTTCAGGATTAGGAAGGAGGCTTTTAGGTACAGGGTTTGCATAGATCACCACTTTGCTATTACAAGCTACATGGATAAAATTGTTTTTCCTGGGGAAAAGAGGTAATTGCGCAGGGTAGACTACATACTAAAAGTATAGTTGATTTAGCATTGCTGGCATGCCTGGGATTTCAAATGCTGAGGAGTACCAGGAATAAAATTATCACTGTGCTGGACCCACGTGGTGTATATAATCAGCTATGAATTTATTTGTTGCTATTTTAACTATAGCTAGTCAACATTTCTAAACTGTAGCTAGACTCCAGCCTTGATACTCAAACTAAGCAGAGTTGGAGAAGGTTAATAATGTTTAGATGTCATTTCTCAGAAATCCCAAGTCACTACAATATATTTCTGTAGCAGCAGGAGCACCAGAAATGCTGTTGGTCGTTTACCAGCAGTGACTACACTACTGATTAGCTCTACACTGAACTGGGCAGTGCTGAAACACTATTGAAAGAAACCAGGCCCACATGTACCTGCAGAACAAGTTGTTGCTGTCAACAGTCAAATGGTAGCAGCCTTAATACAGCATCAAGATTTAAGAAAAATCATAATGTAGACAATTTCAATGTCAGAGTTAACCAATAGGACAGTATGCATGTGGAGGTTGTACGGTGGGAGATTAACCATAACCCCAATCTCCTTGGAAAAGCTAGTGTGCAGACAGCTAAAGCATGAAAATTACAGTGTACCAGCTAGTTTACAGTGGAAAGTGTGTGTGGCTTCACTTTCAAACCCCTTTTTTCATAGGGTTATTGCTATGAGAAGTAAAACTGCTTCTTTAAAGCCTAGTAAGTGACATGATTCCTGTGAATATTTGTAAAAAAAATTCAGATGTATTTATGAATGGAAAACATTATACACGTAAAATATATTGTATTGTGTATTTGAACTATCATCAAAGCATCTTCCATTTAAGGTATTGCATAAATTTACTTGAAACCATTAAATTAAATTTTCCTCTGTATTCTTTCTGGGATTTTTATGGGTTTCTTTTTACATAGTGAGAACACAGAATCCTATTTGTGGAGTTTCCTGTTCAGCCCAGAATCCCTGTAGGTAGTCCCACTAAGGATAGTGTTACAGTTAGATTTAACTCTATCATGTGTATGGTTAGGCTTCGCAAACGAAGATCCNATCATATACTTGATAAGAAATAATAGAGAGAAACAAAAGAATGGGGAACAAAACCTACTTTATTTGTGAGCAATAAAAATGGTTTTTACTTCTTTCCTTACTGAGCAATGCTCGTTTTTTATTAGGGTGCTTAGGATAATTAAGCTACCGTAAGCCATTATTGTGATTGTTTGTTCAGCACTCAATGTATAATATGCATTCTACAGTACAAATAAGATAGATGACCTTCCCCGTAGAGTTTGCATGCTGCATTTTGCCACAGGTGAGAGCAACTATTTGAAGAGAGACCCATAAAGGAGAAACACAGACACACAAGGAGGCCTTTGTAGTCCTCTCCATTCCCTGAAACACCAAGCAGTGCAGTGCCCATGTGGCTACCTGACACAAGGGAGTCGTGTCTGTGCAGCTTCTCTCGTTAATCATAGTGGTGTACATCTGCCCCTTGGGGATCTGATGGTTATAAGCAACAACAATGTACAAGATCATTTTATTTCTGCTCCTTAGCTAGTGCAGTTCATGCAAACAGTTCTCATGCATAGGGAAAGTTTGCATGAAGGTAGGGTCATGCTCTGCTGGTCTCCTGGCCACTTGCCAGCTGCCCATATGGTTGCCAGAATGCAGCATTAATTTCCAAAGGCAACATGCACCTGATGTATAGTGCCACACTGTATAAATTAGTGCACTATCGGAAGTTACAAATTCATAGATAAGACTGAAATTATTGAAGTAACCCTTCTCATGGCTTTCCAAGTGTGCATAAGCTTTTAAAGCAGCAGTATTGGAGCTGTGATTTTGCATAACACAATGCAAAAGCGTATGTTGAAGCAACATTAACATTGCAAACCTGGGTCATCAAACTGTGGTCCTTACATAGATGACCCACCCACTGAGGTAAATGAATTAGCCAGAAGGATTGCAGCTTTGGACACTGTAAACACACAAGTCAGGGAGGGAAAAATATTTTTCATTGCACCATTGTTTCACCTGCATGAACTACACAAGTTGTGTGTATCAAAGTATCAATTTCATAGTCTAATTGGTAAATGAACATAGTACATACATACAGGCTACGTGGGCAAATTTGTGCTGCATAAGAAAACTTTGCTATATGTTTAGATCCCACTTTTATACTGTATGAATATAGAGGCTTATATTTAATAACCTTGACCTCTTTAAAAGACAAGAAGGGGGAGTAGAGGTGAAAACAGGACAAGTGTGGCAACTTATGTAATTGGGTTTTGGAAATCTTCAGGTTTTCAGTTCAATTATCCTCACTATTTTTAGGGAGAGAAAAGCACAAAACTGTATAAATGTCTGCTGTCTTAATAAATCTGTCTTACTTTTGGTTTATATATGGAAGAATTACAAAAAACTAACATGAAAATTCTCTTAAGAAAGATGCTTAATTTTTGTTATGTGTAGAAGTCATTTATTAGTAAACACTTCTTGGGTCTAGAACCCTCAAGTTATATTTGTACTGAAAAAAAGATAGTGTAAGGGCCTTTCTCTAGCCCTACAGCCAACTGACCAAGTCTGGCTGCCTCCATGCCTTTAAATTGTTTTACCTCTAAAAGAGGGTGGCTGCATTCAAATTGCATGCTGAAGTGGTTGCTGGCATGTGCTGATTCATAGTCTGTGCCTGGGGAGTTTTCTATGAACTATGTGGTTCATAGCAGCCCATGCTAACAATTTCACTTACAGATGGTTGAGCACAAGGGAGGGATCTGGATGCTGAAATGGTCCAGTGGAGTATTTAGTAGTGGAGAAAGAGCGTTGAAGCTCTTCTTGTGCAGCAGGCTTCAAGGCAGGGTCCTCCACCCAGACGGAGTGCTCAGGCATAACTGTGTTTTTAGGTTCAGAGCACGTACAGCCTCCATCCTGTCTTTACTGAATTGTGCTTTTAAATCCATGTTCAACAAGGTGGATAAGTGTTTGACTGTCTTGCAGCATGTGAGCATTCATGTTGACTTCAGCAAAATGTGTGTTTGTCTTCAGGTGAACAGCTCCTGGTAATCAGAACAAGGGAAGAGATTCAGGCCCCAGTTAAAAGTTTGCAGTCAATGTCCACCTGATACTGGATTCGTACTGGATTTATCCTCAGATGAATACTGAATGCTTTTCTGGAAAAACACTTTTTTATCCTGGCAGTGCTGTTCTCAATCTAGAGATATTGAGGAGAAATTTAATGTCTGATATACACACTAGATTATCAGATGATCTCTCCTGGCCTTATCCCATGTAATTTAAAATGCAATCGGTTAAAGTTCAGAGCTGCTGCAGGTACAACAAAAGCTTTCTCATAGTTTTTATTTCTAATCACAAATCTCTAAAGTATTTTCTCCCAAACTGATGTGTTGTGAAAGAAGGTGAGAAATTGCTAACCATAAAAATGGAAAGGAAGACGCAGAGTCTACAAAAAATCGTCAGATGGACAGTGTAAATAAACTGACATACCCTGTCTCCAGAAATTTAGCTAATCTCTGTAGTATACAGCATTATTTGTAAAAATGGTAAAGATGCTTAGATGGAAGTTAAATGTTTCTTTCAGACTGAGAGTAGCTCTTCAATTATTGTTCCAAACTGGGCTATTGGTTACAACAATGTGTAATCATTTCAAGGTTCTTTGAGCAATATGTAGTGGGTGTTTGGTGTTGTAATTAGCCGGCTGCCATTGGCCACACAGTCTCTCCACCCTGTAATTACTCGACTAAAAAAAATGCCATTCAAAGCATACATTGTATAGAAAATTAAAAAAGCATTCATTTTAATCTGTTTTCACACTCATGATGACTGTAACTCATACATGGATTTCACATATGAGCAGAAATCATTTGGGCACATCTAAGATTTTGTTAGACAAGTTTGATTTGGAAACAATGCCATTCACTTTTTGGTTTTATTTTGCTTTTTTAGCATCAATCCAAAAGTGCTGAAAGGATCTTCGCTTAAAAATATCATACCACTGAGCTAAGAATGTAATGGATATTCAATTATTACTCCAACAATTGCTGTTCTTTTAAAACAGGTAGTGTAAGTTCTGTAAATGGAGAGCTTTAGCCTCAAAACCAAATACTCAGGAAGCTTGTAAGTGAAAAAATTGGTGTAAATCTGTGAAATTAAAGTGCATGCTCAGCCAAAAAAGGCCAATCCTCCCCCAGCAAGCTTTCCTTAGTAATGCTTCTGCATTCTTGAAGTTGATGTCCAGAACAAGTACAGAATAGAAGTGGGATTTGTATGTACAAATGAAAAGCAACAGAAAGCATCAAGGAACTTCCCTGTAGAAACTTACAGTGGAATTTATTTTATCTAACCTGAATTGTGTAAAATCTAGACCGAGAGGGCGAGTGTAAACTCCTGCTCTATAATGGGAGTAGTAGTAGCTCTATAGGCTTTATAGCAGTGGAGAGAAGCTGCTATTTCCAGAAAACAACTGATGCTTATCTTGTGGCAGGATTAAACCCTAACTTTTAGATAGCTATGGAGAAGTGAAATAAATCCCTCCTTGAGGCTACTGCAGATATCACTCAGCTTCTTCAAAGCTTGAGTCTTTTGACTGTGGTATGGGCTTCATTTCCAAGCCCACCATTGCTTTAGCCAATTATGCCATTTTTGTATCAGGCATGATACAGCTGTATGGGTCATCTCATGTATACCAAGTCAAGAAGTTCCTCCACCTGCTTTAAACCAAATGCATCAAACTCAGTGAAGGACCTGTTTTTCAGTTTATAATGTCACAGCTCAGTCCTGCCCAACTGATTAAAAGGAATAGCTGTGGGGGGACATATTAAGGAGCGTGTTTATGTTGCAGAATGTGAAATACTTGGGCTACATTTAAAAGTGCGTCCTTTTCAGCTGGCTAAAGGTGTACATGTGAAATTCTCTCCTTCCTCACCATACAAGCTAGCTGGTATGTCTCTGCTCAACACTGTTTCTTTCAGTGTAGGAATACTTAATAATTACACTTTGAAATAACTGAACCCTGGCTCTTCTCTGTGAGACTAACCTCTAATACCAGGTTGTGCACTTTTTCCTTGCTCACTTCTTTCATCCCATGCCACTCCTTGGTTGTGGGAAGAGACTCAGCCAAAATCACAAAGGTACTTCCTTCAGATCCTTCTAAATTCACTACAGTCATGAAGTTTGTGAACTACTAGCCTATGAGTAAGGCACTTGGTGTGCTTCAACCTCTGTTTGTAATGCTAACCACAAGCCTCCCTTTTTACTGTCTTTTCCCTTTCTGTCTGGTCTTTATATTCCTTTCCTCCTTACTATGGTTCAATATGTGCTGGGATTTGCATATTAATTTGAAACAGGGACCATCTTCTTGTGCATGTGTGCAGCTGTTAGCACAGCTCAAAATGGTAGGGGCAAGTTGCATCACCACATGATAAATATTAAAGCTTGCTGGAAAACAAGTATCACTGCCAGACCCCAGCACAATAATCATCAGCATTTTGTATCCTTGGCTCCTTCTCCCATGAGTACACTTTTGTATTGTATGTATGGCTAGGCTTCGCGAATGAAGATCCAGGGAGAGCTCCACCCACGCTCCTCATCAGCGCCTTTTCCAAGCGCACTGATAAAAAGAGGATAGCAGACAGCACCCTCAAGCCTGCGCAATTAATTTTTTTTAGGTGAGACACAGCACGTGCAGAGCTGGACCCACCCTTTAGTCCTAAGGTTCATCTGCCAGGGCCTAGCAAGCTTGGATGCTGGCAGCGAAGTCCTTAGGACAGAGGATTTATTAGAGTGTCCTTCTCTCAGATGGAAGGCCTTACAGGGCTAAATGAGCTCTATCTGTCCGGGTTTGGAATCAGAGTTGTCCTTCTCCTAGGATGACTACCAGAAGGCTAATGAGCACATCCTACCCATACAAGAATTATAGGAACATGGGTATCACTCCCCACACTTTACCGTGGGCAGTGAGTTTAATGCTCCCTCCGCTATCGGCACAGTTATTGCACCAGGGGCCACAGGAGACCCCAAGTGATTTTCAGGCTGTGCCTGAGTACACTGTTGTAAAACTGTAGGGAATGGAAAAAACAAATCATCTCCTGGCTGTATGGGCAGGCTGACACAATGGAAGCTAGAACTTGTTGTTAATGACCGTTGTCATGTACAACATACAGGCTCATAGGTAATTCAAGAAATGTGTAAAAGTGTCCTTTTTTAATGTTTCCTAGCAAGACACTGTGGGACCTATTTAAGCAAGTCCTAAACATGGCATACTCAACATTGTAAACATGTTCAGGGTCAGCACCTCCCTGGCAAACTTTCCTGGATGCATTTTCTCTTAGTGCAGAATTTGTCCTTATATTGTTTTCACATTGTGGAAGTGCATTGGGGTGTTACCAAACAACCAAATAAGCCACAAACAATTTGGGAGTAGGATCTAACATAAAGTATGGTTTCGAAGGCATGTATGCCAAGGAAGGTTATTCAGATCAGGCACTTCAGGCCAATCAAATGAGAAACCAAGACTTAAAAGATCATTGTAGACAAAGATTATGGAGTACAGCTCTCTGGGTGAAGGATCTCCTGAATCACATTACTTCTGAATTTCAAAATGGGAAGATCACCACTTTCACTCTTTCTGACTAAACTTAGAAACACATGCACAGAAATAGGCACCTAGATTAGTGACCTGTTTTCCAAAATGCTCTAAGTTCCCAGTCATCAAAGGCACCTTTGAATCTTCACTTACAAATTTAGACCACGAGGCATGAAGAATGTGTCCTTTGCCTCTCAATAGCACCTATCCAAATATGAAAATTTAACATAAAGACTACACACAAAAACTTCACTCCATGTGGTTATGGCAGGTGGATGTAAATTACTCAATGTAACAAACTACTGGAGTCTGGAGGCACTGTTCTGAAGCTGGGGTGTGCTGCCAGGCTGTGGGTTTTCCCTGACAAGGGCTCTGCCTGCTCAGCCCTGGCCCCGAAGCAGGGCAGAGATCAGCCACTCTGGGCACTTGCTGCAATGTGTTTACATGGGGCTGCATTGGCTGCTTTAGGTGTTACTAGCAAGGATATCATGGCAGCAGGGAGCTCAGCAAACATCACCTAGCATGCTGTTGAGTCAAGGGGTCAGTCTGGTGGGCCTTTCTGTTGAGCAGGATTATAGTGTTAGCAGCATTTTAAATCTAGGGCAAGGTAGTCATCCCAAGACAGGCACTTCATCTTGAGTAGGGAGTTTTGAAATCCCTGGCCTATGCTGGTTTTGCTTGCAGTTACTGACCCTAATCTGACTATCAGAATTACCATTATATGAGAAGGCAGCATGGTGAGATTACAGTGCCTTGTCACTGTAACTTTTGATTGACAGTGGACTAAGAAAAGATCATTTGCTAAAAAGACATAATATGAAATGCCCTGCTGCAGTCGTGAGCTGTGACACAAATGCCCCAGTGCAGAGGGAGCAATGGAAAGACTCTTCTTTATTCCACTAGATTATGAGGCATAATGAGCAGCAGATCTGTTCTGGCTTGTTTAATATAAACTGTAGAATTTAATTAAACTGGTCTTTGGATTAATTCAGTGACTTATATTTGATGAAGTCCTATATTTCATAAAGCCTCTAACTGAAGATAAAAGAGGGGATAAAGAACCTCACAGGGTTTGTTCCAGCTGTTAATCATCCTTGTCACTAAAAGGTGTGTGTTGTGTTCAATGTGTCCAAATTCAACTTCCAGGCACTAGCTCTTATCACACTCCTGTGTTTTATTCAATAGCTCTGCATAAATGAGACCATACTTCTCGTATCAAGTTCTTCTGGAATCTTTAGGCTGTATTGTATTGTTTCAGTTGAGAGTACAAAGCATTACCAGATCAATAAAAAAAAAAAAAGTACTTTTTAAGACAACATTCCTTCATGTACACAGTAGCATTTTTTTCTAGCCATACATCTTTTTAACAAATGTAAAATATTTTGAGGAGGAACTATTTAAATTCTATCTGCAGTAATACAACTCATTTCATTCCATAAAACCAGGCTTTTTGATGTGTGGAAGTGCAAAGGAGCTTATAAACACTTACAATCTCTGTAAATGGAAATAAATATATATAGTCAATAGTTTTATTTTTTCCCATGTCATGTGTTTAGGCCAGAAGTGATGTGTTGTAATTATATCAGGGATGGTCTAAAGCTCAGTCCTAATGATCTGTTGGGTTGCTTGTAAAGAAAATCTTAAAGGAAAGCAGTGGTGGTTGTTTTCAGTGAATCACAGATTACTTGCAATGGCTCTGAAAACTCTATCTATCATAATTCTTCTTTTGTTAGGGATTATAGACTGGTCTATTACTTCTTAAACACAGTAGGAGCCTTACTGCAGGTCAGAGAGAACTGTCATTGTTAAAAATTCTTGTGATCCATAGCTTTGCTCAATGACCACCAGTTTTGTGGTTTTTGTCTCAGCAAGCTATAGCACATAGACTTCAAGAAGGAGGAAAAAAATGCAGGAATAAGTGATGTGGTTTTAGAATATTTTCAAGATCTTCCAAATTCCTAGTTACTTGCTTTTGTCCCTGGAAAGCAGATATACCAGTCCTCAGCCTTTCAGCAAGGGTAAGAAGTTGGAACAGATTTAAAGAAAATAAATATTTAATACTGTCATATACAAATAAAGTCCTGAGCTCACTAGACTGAGCAGAGAAAAAAAATCTTCAGGAATTATTATTCCTTTTGAAGATATTTATCTTAAGCAACATCTTAAAGAGACTGCAAATGTGCAACTTTACTGTGATAGCTGTACAGCAGCCTGTTGGATAAACTGTACAAGAGATTTAAAAGGGCTATTCCAGGTTTCACACCAGTGCTGGAAAAAAAGAATTACACCAGACCCAAACTGAGTTATGTAGTTAAGAACCCAGCATAATGCACTAAAATGACCTTCTCACTACAGGATTAATGTTTTTCAAGCAAAGCCATGATCCTTAGCCACTGGTGTAAATGGATCTGCTATTGGCTGTAGCAAAACTGAGGCTCGTTTGTGGTTCAAGACATTTTGCAATGTAATTTGGCACACTTAATGCACAGTGACAAAAAGAAATCAACACTGAATGTGTAATAGATAGAAAGGGAGAATAAAAGATAGTCTGTTTTAGGAGAAAGTCCCTCTTTTCCACTCTACCTTTTTCATTTTTCCTGTTCTATTTTCCTCTTCCCTTCCTTCATCTTTCTTCCTTCTCCCTTTCCCCTTTCTTTCCCTTCCCTTTCTCTCAATTTCCCCTTCTCTCAGTTTCCCTTTTCCCTTTCCCTTGTCTTGCTCATTTTAGAAGGCAGGTATGTGTTTGCTGAGTTCCTCTTTACTAAGAATATAACTCAGCTCATACTAAGTTATGCATGTACTTATCTATCTTTCCTGACTGCAGATAGTTAGGTGAAGTCAGGCCTTAATTAGGATCTGCAAGAATTTCTCCAGCTGATAACAAGATGCTCATGGAGGCTGCCTTTACCAGGGGAAAGCCATACTCACCACAGCTTCTCTGCCATTGAAAAGAGGAGGGTGCTTAACCTCACTGTTCTGAATCAACCCCTGGAAATGCTTCTCTTCCTTAGTTTTGGAGTAACAATAGGAAATCCTTTCCATACCACATACCTTGTGTCTCATTATATACCAGACCCTGTGCCCCATGCATGGAAACTCTCATGACAGCCATGGAGCGAGTGGCTGCGGGCACTGTTTCTGCTGTTCACATGGTGCCTGTCTCTGCCTCTGCAGGGCTGGAAGGCAGGAGCAGACAGAGGAGCCCTGTGCAGGGCAGAGGGGCAGCTGACACCTCAGCTTTGCTGACTCCTCACCCACATCCTCAGACTAATGTCAGCCACGGCACACATCCCTTGTACTGAGTAAAACCTAAGGTTGACAAGTCATCACATTTATCACACAGTATTTTCTCAGAATAAGCATGACACACACATAAGTGAGCTATGAGAAAGGGGAGAAGATACTGCTGTGTGTACCAGAGACTCGTGTTGTGCTGTGATGGATCCCCCATTGCTTGGCATTTTCAGGGCTGAGTTCCAGTCTACCCTGCTTTGGCACTCACATTGTTCCTGCTCTTAAATACTTAACGATGCCATGTTCCTGCACTGTTCTTTAGAGGAAGAAGAAGGAAATTCACCTACTGCCAAGGAAGATCCTGTCTGGCAAAATTTTAATATCCAAGTCAGGTAGACAAGTTCCCTTGTGGGAATACTCTCCTCTGACATGCCCAACCAGTGAGTTTGCCTACAATTTTGAAACTACTGTACCTCAAAGAGTGGGATATAAACCTGCCACATGAGAAGGTGTCCACTGACTACCGAGTCTTACCAGAGCTGGGGAAGGAGTAAGATCATTATCTCAATTAGATCTTTGAGAGAGCTTTTCAAAACCATGAGCAAGCCTAAAAGTTGCTTATGAAAATTCGGGTAAGAAAGTTAATCATAATATGCATCACCCCTTTTCATCCAGCTATCAAAACTGGGAGTGAACATAGAAACTCCCATTTTACAGAGGATGAAGCAGATGCCAAGTGAATCACTGAAGCAGAAGGACGAGGCAGGCTCCTGACTCCTCCTCCCTACCCACTCACCCACTAGACCTGCCATTAGGTACCTGTCATGTTACTCTTGGCTGTCATTTGTGAGAGGTGTTAGTAAATGAACCTATTAAATGTCCCTGGGTGGAGCCCATCGATGCCACCCCGAGCTGAATACCTGTCAAGTACTCTAGATATGTCCATAGACCTAGGCAAGTGCTGGTTCAGATGGCTCCCATGCCTTAGGGACTGTGGGGAGGGTGGAGAGGAGGTGCAGATGCATTTTCCATACTCAGCAGCAGCAGTGTCAGCGTATCTGTCTTTTGTCAGATTCTCCCAAAAGGGACTGTGCATGAGGACTTCCCCACTCACAGTCTGTTCCTGAAGCATACTACTTGCAGGTGAAGAGTTTTATTATAGAGGGAGGCCAACAAGAATGTGTTTGAATCTCAGCAGCAGAGGCTTCACTTGATCCCTTCTCAGATCAGCTGTTTGAAGACAGGACTTTAATACTCTGTTGTGATTTACTCAGTTCAAGTTGTGTTACAATCAAAGTAAAATGCTCCAGTGTAGGCACCAAGCAGAGAGGAGATCTGAGAAATTCAAGCTATGCCTGAGGGATGAGTGCTGAAAAATGTCTGGAAGAGGAGCTAGTAGCAAAATCCAGCACTCCAATGAGCCAATCAAGAGTAGATTGCAGGACTCAGAGTTTTAAGGGTTACTCAGATATATACCCAGATTATATACTGTTGACATCAGTAGTCCTGACAATTTGCCTTCTACATAGAGGCAGTGTGTATCAGCTTAAATCCACTTTTTAGCTCCCTAAAAAATAATGCATTTTCTTAAAGAGCTTTAAAGAAAACCAACCATCAACTCAATACAAATTGGCCTGCCTTTAGACAGGAAGAAAACTGCCAGTTATTCTGTTACTAAATTCAATAAAAATAATTATGTTACAATACATAATAAATAAGCAAAACCTTAGTCATAATGGCTGAGAACTGGAAGCCATTAGCAGCAGAGAGGCAATTTTAACAGTTCTGTGTTTGATTCCCCTGGATAATTTCATATATAAGTCACATCTTCCAAACGAGAAAATTTTGGCAGCTCCATGTAAAGTAGTATGTATAAAGATACTTTCATTTGCTTGCTTTCACCTGAGCTTGATTTGATAAGTTCATTCATTGCTTTATGAGGTTTTTTAATTCAGATTTTTAGCTGGCATGAGTCAGTGCACCTTCAGTGATTCAGGTCTAAATTACATTCATGCCAAAGTCGAGGCAACACACTGCAGTGGAACTAAACTGATTTACACTTGCTGAAAATCTAGTGAATTTTTTTTATGTCTCTTTTATAGTGATATAAATACAGCACAAAGAAAGTGTGAAATCATGGATTCATCAGAATTTTAATATTTGGCTGTAACTCATGTATATGTTACTAAAAACATATGAACATACATTTTATTCCCCATGTTTGTCACAATATTAATGTAAGGGAATACAACTGAGTGACCAAAAGTCCACTCATTCCTTATGAGTACCACTCCTGATGCCACTGCATCTGTAGATAAAGATGGGTCCTTACACAATACCCGTATTCCCTGTTGTTACAGGAATTGTAGCTCAGCCAGCTGTGGAAAGTCACATAGATGTGACCACCAGCTCCAGCAGTTGTCCATCAGCCTAGGCTTTCATCTGTTGTGACTGTGGTAACAGCCCTTGCCAGAGCCTCCTGCGGTACTAGACCCCTGGAGTATCAAATACCCTGTTTCCAAGCCTTCTGATGTGCAGGAGAATGGGCAGCATGGCTGGAACCCCTAAAGATGGGAGAAAGAAGAAACATAAATGTAACTAATAAAGAATTAAAAGTGGAGGACAGTAGGACAAGCATTAGTGAAGGTAAGAAATGCAAGGTTAATGTCTGCAGACCAGAGAGCATTGGCAAAGGTAGAGATGACAATGAAACTATGTCAGGGCAGAGACTAAAGACAATAGAATATTTTCTAAGTGATTGTAGGGGAAGGTTTCCACCTAATTCCAAGTATCACAGCTTTGGAATTTTCTCTGAGCTGTAGCTCTAATGATGCCTCTCTGGTAATCTACCTGCATCCTGCAGAGGTGGTCCTTCCCCACACTGACAGTTTGTGTCTGTTCTTCTCATCTCATTGTGAAAAAATGATTAAATATGCCTTGCAGAGTCAGTCAGGGAAACAGTTTCCCTGTAAGAGTAACAGCAGCATGGATTAGCTCTCTTTTCAGGACATAGAACTAGTTGGCATTTATGCTTCTATTCTCTTCTAAGAGTTGTCATAGGTATAATATTTTACGTCTTGTTCGTCACCTTCACCAGCACAATTTTTTTTTTGTTTGCTCTAACTACAGACAAAAGGTGTCTTGCTATGGCATGCAAAGACAGTATCTTGGGAGATAATGTTGTAACTGTCTACATGCATTTGTGTAAATAACGCTTTCTACTGCTAATAGCATTAGGAGGTGGTAGCAGTCCCATGAATGCAACTCCCTGTGGAAATAGCACAATGGGAAAAACTTTCACAGTGTGTGCTATATATTCCAACCATTGCCTGCTATCAACAACAGGGAACTGTGAAGCCCAGATTTCTTGCGTGGTAAGAACAGTTTCAGGAATGCAAATCTGATACATACGGTTTAGTATTTTATATGAATTTCACTCCTTGATGATTTTAAAATAGCTTTTCATTTGCAAGATAAAATTTTGAGTTGACAAACAGCTTGTCTTGGAGCCCATTTGTGTGCTAGGAAAATACTGTGTATCAGCTGTTTCTGAGAAAAAAACTTACCATAGTGAAACTTACCTTTTAGAATAACTATACAGTATTGCTGATGGGTAAATGTTTGATAATTATTGTTTATCATGGTTCCTTTTTAAGTAGTGACTTCTATTTTTATGCTGAACTTTAGAGAAAGTTGGTGACACAATGTTATCTCAAGACCTTTCAGCCAGATAAGACCATGCCAGTTTCCTCAAAAATGGTCTTCTGTCTATGGATTTTGTGTATATTTGGGGTAGGGAAACACTGTGGGAAGCAAAACACTGACTGTATTTAAATGACTTTAAAAGCAGAATTGTTAGAAGTTGGTTTTAGTTAGGGAGTTGACCTGAAAGATTTTGGTAACTTGCACAACTTTGAGACAGACCTAATATCTCATTTGTTCAAAGACTTGGACAGATGTTCTGGAAAGCAAAAAGAACCAGTCCAAAAAAGGATAAGGAAAAATTAATGTTCTAAAATCTCTGTGACCATCCACCTTGGGCAGAGAAAAGTCATGGCATTAAAATGTTCCCTCTACCATCGTGTGACTGGTCATCTTGAATGGAGCAAAAGTCTATTCAAGAGATGTGATGTCCAGCAGATCACCATCTGGCTTATTGGCTGCAATCCTACGTTTTACTTTATACAAATCCAGAAGCCTAAAAAAGCTGATGTGTTTTCAGAGTCCAGCTATCTTCAGAAATGTATTATTCTTTCTTTTCCTCTATTCTTCTGTGCTATGAAATGCCATGGCCTTTTTATGTTCCTTTGTCTTATGTGTGAAAGCAGGAATATCGAATGCATGCATATGAGCACATATAGAGTCAATCTAGAGAAGGCTTTACTGTTCAAATATTCCTTTATAAAATTGAATTTTTGGAGTGTATTTTATGTTTAGAAGTCTAAAAATACTCAATATCTTCAATTCTTGGTGAAGTTTTCGAACTTCTTAACAAATTGATAAACATCTTTGAGGAGGCAGGGAAAGGTAACAACTACATTTTCAAGGTTGCCAGTATCATTTTTCAAAATCATAGTACAGCAGACTGTTTAAATACTCAACTATTCAGCAACATAATTCTAAGAAGAAAGCTTTAATAATCCTCCCTGAGACAATCAGATTTTCAGATGGTAGCTTTATTTCAGTGCAAAGAAGGTTAACATTTTCAATCACAACTTGACAGGTTTAGTTTAAATTCTTCAGCTGTGCTTTCTAAACAGAGAGCATGTCTCTTTGATTCTTTTTAAAATGCATAAGGACTGATTATTTTTGAAGTAATTTGACTAAATTCCTGTATAATATTGAGGGTTATCAGTTGTAATTATTTTTAAATTAATTATATTAGATTATAACACTGTTTAATTTTACAATTTGTTTAAGTTTTTTAATTGCTGAATAGAGTAGATACTGAGTTTCCTTTCTTGCAACAGTCAGGACCTGTGAGGCTGTCAGTCAGTCAACCTTAGCACCTGACCAGTTTCTATCCAGTTTGCTAGGAATTTCCCACGTACTGAGTTGTGCTGATTGAGCTTAGTTGTTATTTTAAAGCCGCTTAAGAACAGCAAAAAGCTCTGATTTAGAATATTTGAATTTAAAATCTTCTACATTAAGCTGGAGTTTGCCCAAAGCACTCAGAAACACATTGAAACTGAACATAAGCTGTTGACAGACAAGATGTGCCAAACCCACCAACAGTTGAAGGTAGCATCCGAGCTGCCTATTCATGCGTCCATTGATATGGCAGTAAAATCACTGGGGACCAGCATGGATGGATGGATTTGGCTTAGCCACTTACCTTGGAGTGACTCATGAAGCCTGGAGAAGAGAAGGCTTCGGGGGGACCTACTAGTGACTTTCCAGTACTTAAAGGGAACTTACAAGAAGGCTGGAGAGGGCCTGTTTGCAAAGGCCTGGAATGAAAGGACAAGGGGCAATGGTTTTAAACTAGAGAGGAGGAGATTTAAATTGGACATTAGGAAGAAGTTCCTCACCACAAGGGTGGTGGAACACTGGAACAGGTTGCCCAGGGAGGTGGTTGAGGCCCCATCCCAGGAGGCATTCAAGGCGAGGCTTGACAGGGCTCTGGGCAACCTGATCTAGTTAGGGATGTCCCTGCCCACTGCAGGGGGGTTGGACTAGATGACCTCCAGAGGTCCCTTCCAACCCTAACCATTCTATGATTCTATGATTCTAAGTTTCTTCCTTGCTGCCTCTGCTGTCCTGTGTGCCATGCAAATTCCTGAGCTGCTTGTGCAACAGTCCTTATCTTGAGCAAACCAAAATCAGTGAGGATTTGTTTTCCACTGGAGAGCACAAGGCCAGGTACAGTAGGCATGAGTTAGACATCAAGAGTATCATTGTTACATGTGTCATTCTCACGACAGTCCACCCATCAAGCAGAGGCTGAGATCCGTTGTCCTGACACTGCTGGAAATGGTGATGGCTAGCAGAGAGGTGGCAACAAACAGTAAGAAACTCTCTGAGTGAATTGTGAAGTGAAAATGAACCAAAGACTTCAATGATTCTTAACCAGAAGTAAGAGTCTGCAGGCAAGTCTGCAGCTATTGGATTAAACAAGGAAGACTCTGTATGGAGAGGGAGCCTTGCTACAGTCTGCCTGTCCTCTAAAGCAAATGAATTGGACAGCTTCCCCTTGCTCTCTCAGGCAGGGCCATGTGTGAACACACGCACATGTGTGTTTGGTGACCTTAGCTCCTACAGTGTGATGTAGTACAGGACTAGGCACGAAAAGCTAGATTCAAAAGAGTTCAGGTGGCTAAAACAAAGACGTTGCATGTTTCCTTGCATACAAATGGAAGTTTAGAGGGTTGGTTGCCTAGAGAGAGCATGCAAAAGGGTCAGCGACTCAGAAGGGGATGCAAACAGATCACATGCTGAACAAGGTGGTGTCCAATGCCAGCATGGTGATGCCAAGTCGTCGTTGTCGTCGTTGTGGCTAGGCTTCACAAATGAAGATCCAGGGAGGGCTCCATCCATGCTCCTCATCAGTGCCTTTTCCAAGCGCGCTGATAAAAAGAGGATAGCAGATAGCACCCTCGAGCCTGCGCTATGGATTTTTTTAGGTGAGACACAGCATGCGCAGAGCTGGACCCACCCTTTAGTCCTAAGGTTCATCTGCCAGGGCCTAGCAAGCTTGGACGCTGGCAGCAAAGTCCTTAGGATGGAGGCTTAACCTCTTAGATGGAAGGCCTTAGAGGGTTAAACGAGCTCCATCTGCCCGGGTTTGGAATCAGAGTTGTCCTTCTCCTAGGATGACTGCCAGAAGGCTAATGAGCCCATCCTACCCATACAAGGATTATAGGAACATGGATATCACTCCCCACACTTTACCATGGGCAATGAGTTTAATGCTCCTTCTGCTATCGGCATAGTTATCGCACCAGGGGCCACAGGTGACCCCCAAGTGATTTTCAGACTGTGCCTGTGCTGCCAAGTGCCCCCATAGAAAAACACTGGATGCAGATGCCTTTTCACTTTCTTTCAAAAACATTACTGTGCTTGCTCCTTGTATCTAAATGTTGATGGAGAGTGTGCATCTCCTTATGTGTGTAATAAATTAGTAGTTAAGGAAGCTATGAAAATATGGAAGTCTTCACACAGCCAGGGCCTTGCAAGCACAAAAGCAGTGCACTGCATTCTGCTTAAAGTAAAATTGCTCAGTACTTTTGCATCGGCATGCTATTATGTCAAAAACTTGTAATTTGGGGTGTGACTATACAAGTATTCATTTGATTTTGTATCTTTGTTGCTAATTTCTGTAATGAAGAATAGTGGAGTGCTTCTGGCCCACTTTGTGAATTCTGAGTACCATCTGTATTCCAAAATATCTAAACAAGGGCTGTTCATTAGATACATTAAGAAATTGTTAGCGTTTTACAGAAATTGTTGCATGCATTTCACTGAAG
Organism: Bucco capensis; assembly: GCA_013396975.1. Classification (NCBI taxonomy): domain Eukaryota; kingdom Metazoa; phylum Chordata; class Aves; order Piciformes; family Bucconidae; genus Bucco; species Bucco capensis. Next base: position 179,742 of record VWZO01017255.1, read on the forward strand.
TGACAAGCAGAGCATGCTCCTAGTTTTTGGTCCCCATATGTCAGCTGCTTTGAGCAGCAGGGGAGAACAAGGAGGTTCCCAGAGGTTCTATGATGCTGTGACTCAGTGATTTTATGCATAAAATACTGGTTGAGAGAAATGCTGTTTTCCAGCTAGATTTCATTTTAACCTTAATCTGTTTGAACAACTGGATTTGCTCCTGAATTGACAGCAAAATGAAGGTGCTGCTATAAAAAGAAACAAAACCAGGATACTTTCATGAATTCTGAAGAGGGTGGAAATGAGAGAAATCACAGTTGCATCACTTTTGCCAAAAGGAGAAGTAAAAACCACAGGGGAAACAATGAAAACCAACTGTGTCATATCCTCCTGTATTTAACTGTTAGCTCTCTTATAGTGAGTAGCTGGCACAACACTTATTTCATCTGATTACCTGTTGGAAGACAGCTGTCAAATACAAACATCCACAAACCATCTTTTGTTTATGATGGGTGTATCTTCTTTCCTACTTAAAGCCTAAATTCTACTAGTTTGATTTAAAAAGAATAAATATGTCTTTTTCAGTTAAAGGAAGATAAAAACAAAGACAAAGGAAGAGTAATTTAAAGCACCTTTGTATCACACCTGAACTCAGCCATATGTCTTTTCTCTGTGGAGAATTTTGCATCTCCCCTCTACTGTTAAATAATAAAAACAGTGAATCGTGTTTTGATCAAGTTTGTCAGAAACTAAAATTTGTGTCACCTGTCTTCTGACATCAATTTAAAAGATGAATTTTTGGTTCCCTTATTACCCTTTGCCTGCTGTTCACAGAAGGATGACTTCCAAATTCATCAGCAACGCACCAGTGCCCACTGGGTCCACTCAGCAGTGCCAGCGAGCCACAGCAGTCTTCAGCCATCAGCCACCTCCACTCAAACCAGTGGGTCCTGCCTGACCTGATCAGCCCGTTGGCTACCACACCTTTCCCTCCTGTGCCAGGAGGCCCCATGCACCAGGGAGATGTGGGGCTTAATACAGAGAGGCTTGGCTTTTCTGCTACTCACAGATCACCTCAGCACCTGCCCTGGAGTCCCTTGCAGTTTTCCCTTCTGTACATCCTTCATCTCAGACTGAAAGATGAATGCATCCAGGAGGAGGAACAGCTTAGATAAAAATCTGCCAGCCCTTTTAAAGTGGCATCCATATAGCACTTCTTATCAACACATCTCAAAGTGCTTCCCTGCCTTTGATTCCAGATCCTTGTGTGCTCTTTTTTTTTTTTTCACACCTTGCTATCAACCCTCCAGTGAAGGATGATCTGCTCTATGATGATTTCAAAATAAAGACTATTTTTAAACATTCAGATTGGAGACTTGATAGAGCTCCTTCTAAGACATACAAGAGCACAAATCTTGGAGTTATTAAATCAGCCTTGTTTCTGATTTGGGTTGAGCATTTTGAGTGTCCCTGGTAGACTTCCTTTGAAGTCTGTAATGTGACTGTGCCTGGGTGGAAGCCAGAGGGGAGCACTGAGGATATCTCAGCCAGTTGCCTGCACCCCTTCCTCCTGCCTGTGAAGTAATGTCCACACAGTGTGTTGCTGTAGTGCTGGCTGCCTCCTGGGAAGAGGATGCTCTCTGGCTACCAAACATGCCTGGGAGGGTGAGGGCAGGAAATGAAGCACACAAACTTCCCCAGCACTGATGCATGAAATGGTTAAAGTTTCGGGCCAAGTTTGAACATGCTATCCCTAGCATACCTCTCTCAGACTTCAGGCCTCAATAGCTGTACCCTGCTGTGCAGATGTACCTCTTCCTACATGCTGATGAACAGTGCTGAGGACAGGTATGCCTACTTTTGGGCTGCTGTGGCTGGACTCATGTCAAGTGCAGCAGGATATACTGAAGTCTTACAGCTTTCAGCAGGTGCAATGGGTGTCCAGAAGCATGCTGCTGCCCATGGTCCCACTGGCTGTCATCTTCTGAGGTTACAAATGCCCACCATCGCCACATGGAAGACTGTTCATACACACCAGCAAGAGGGTCACTACCCAACAAACAAGACATCTGTTCATTTGTAGTTTTCCCTAAAAGAAACATTCATCATGGCTTGTATCTCTACACTGGTAGTTACAATGAATATCAGCCCACTCCAAAGAACAGATGCTATCTGTCTTATTCCTTGTTCTGTAGGAAAGCCTGAGTTTAGCTCTTGCCTTTTCTCACTCTCATCTCCTTCATCTGGAGCACTGTGACTTGCATGTTTCCTGAGCAGCCCTTGAGGGAGGACCCAGGTCTCTTTATCACTCAGGTGTGGGCTCAGGTCCTTGTGGTCCCCTGGGCTGTGCTCAGTGCCAGCCCATCTGTACCTCCTGGGAGCTACTGAGGGCAGGTGGGGCAGAGGATGAAGAGAGGCTCCTCCCTAGAACTCAGGACAGAGAGGGAAAAGACAGGTGGCAGTAAGCAGAGTGGTTGTGGCAGGCACAAGTTTCACCAAGGTCATGGCAAAAAAAGGTTCACGATGTAGGAGAGCAGGGAGGAACAGGAGAGATGCTGGCAGACAGAGACATGGGGGAGCAGGGGGCAAAGGGGAAAAAAGGGAGAGAAAAAGGACAGAAGAGAGAAAGAGAAGATAGCAATAAATAGTATTGTGAAATAAGTAAATGGCAGTTAATAGAAATCTGCTCAGGGTACTGCACAAAAGATGATGAACTTGCAATCAATTAAAGGCAGTGAGTAAGCTATCAATAGAGTCAGCCAGCCAGCACACAATCAATCAATAGTCATGCAGAATTGGAAGATGGCAGATGGATAACACATACATTGCCCTCTTGGTGGTCTGCTTCTAGAAGAACCATAGACCTGCATGTGTTTGGAAGTCATGGACACACAAGGAGAGGAAGTGTGCTGACAGAGTACTTCTGCACATCAAAGAGGTCTAAAACTGGAATGGCTGTCAGGATCCTCACAGAGATTCTCTATCAGATCTCAGATGTGCTTTGAATTTGTGCCATGCCTTGAGAAGGAAGACAGGGAGCAGCTGCATACAGTTTTCTTCCTCTAGAAGATATCGTCGGGTGAGAGGATGGAGCACTTTGTGACAAAGGGGTAGCTCTGAGAAAAGGCTGGATCGTGTCTGGAATGTAGACACTCTTCTCCATCCCCCTAGTACATTTGCAGAGAATTGCAACTACCTTTTTTATTACTCTTGCCTCCAAAAAAGATGTTCAGACCTTACAAATAAAATCATTCAAACTGTCACTGGCCAAAAACGCACAGCCTAGATACCTCTGTAACTCTATTATCCTCCCATCTTTTCCATAAAAGTGCTGGCGTGCATTCTTCAGAACTCTTTCTGAGTTTGGATCTAGGAATCCCTTGTAGCACACAGGGAGGACATAATTAATCTGAGATGAAATCTCTGCTGATCAAGATAAAATACAGGTCAAAATCTTCTGCAGACATTTTTTTAATCACAAATTTTACCCAGAAGGCCTGACCTGTGTGCCTGATAAATATCTTTGAAATGAGTGATGACATCCTATTCCATTTCAGTTTATTCTGTAACTCTGCTAGGTTCCTGCCATGCTCCCAGAAGTGTGCTAGGTAACATATGCATGTCTGTTGCACTATCTTCCCAAACATGTCAAAAAGACACAGATTTTATACAACATGCCAATAGCAACTCTGCATCCTATGCTGTCCTGCCATCCTCCCAGCCAGCACTTTCATTCTGTGGGATTTTCAGGCACCTGAGCGTGGTGCACCCACCTCCTCCCATTCCTCTGTGCACTGAGCCTTGCCAAATGTACCATGACCCATAACAAATGAAGAAAGGATGGGATATATTATCCAGGAAGGAGAAGAGAACTCAATCCGATGAGCAATTTCCCATATAAGATGTAATGTACAGCCATGTCCTGGGGAAAAGCAAACCTCTGCAGAAGGAGCAGCCGTGGTCTTCTCACAGCATAATTTCCTTGCAGTGTCCTAGTCATGGCCATCCAGACGATGAGGTGAGTGAAAACTATATTGACCTTTTCTTGTGTGCCATTCACATTGCATGACTCCTTTGCATCTTGTGCATGCTCACAGGAGTGCTTGTCTGTACTTTGTGGACTTCTGAAGTGCTGAGAAACGTATGCTGAGCTGTCTGTGGCAAAGAAGCTCTACTGTCAGGCTCTAAGATTCTGTAATGCTCTTTATTGTGACATGCCCTTGAAACTGCACAAAAAAGCTGCTGCTGAACAGCTTCTCAAGACCCAGGCTCACAGGAGTCACAGTGTTTCTGCCTTACCACCTGCTCTGGCTGACTCTTGGTCAGCAGTGTGTTTTGTGGCATTTTACACTGAGCAACTTGATCAAAACAGAAAGCCTGAAATGATGCCATGTGAGTTGCAGCGTAGCTGCTGCTAGCTACAAGGTCCAGCTGGGATGGTAGAAGGTGTACCTGGCAGGAAAAATGCAGACATCTTTTTGTTTGTCAGTGCACCACAGGGTTAAGTGCACCCCAAGGGACATTGGTCCTGTGTTACATGGCAGACCTGAGAGCTCCCAGTACTAGTGCTGTTATGCACTCTAAGAGAATAACCCTAGAAGCTGTGACAGCAAAGGGGAAAACGCAGTCTCCACCTCTGGATGATTTCAGGCTTCTAAAAACATGGTTCTCCCAAGTACTGAATGGCACGTGAAAAACTGAATTTCTCCTTGAATTTAGAGTGTTTTCTATAGGTGACCAACCCTTTGAATGTGTGCCTAAGGAAAAAGAAGTGGTGTTTTGTGTCGTCTTCCACTCTGAAGCTGTATGATGGTATCTTACTCATGAGTAATGTCTAAGGTGCAAGAAAGCACTTACGTGCCAGCGAAGCAGACTGCAATTATGGTTACAGCTGCTTGGTGGATGAGAGAATGCAGAAACAAAGAAAAAAGGAGAAGGTTGTAACCCAGGAATTCAGAGCTCCTTTACAGTGGCAAAAAAAAGAAAAAAACCCAGAGCAGTCAGTGGCCCAGCACTGTAAGCTGAAAAGCCAGATAATGACCTGGAGTGAAAAATATTGCCCTGAAGAGGGTTACCATTTTGTGGGGAATATTTTCTTCCAGAATCCCTCAGAACAGAGGGAAAAAGAAGAAAAAGGAAATATTCTGTTTTCCCTATTAGAGCCTTGATGCATCTCTGCAGACAGCATCGTCCTCCTTCTTGGCAATCAGATCTTTTTTCTCTCCCAATAAAAGAGCCTCTGGAGAGCAACTAAGATGAGCAACTTCACTAGAGCAGCTTAGGACAGCACGTGCCGCCCTACACGGCCAGATTGAAATCTGAACTTCTGCCCCCTTCCATGCGCATGAGTTCATATTTTGGCAAGTCTGTAGAGTTTCTAAACAATTATATGTTTAGTTTGCTGGTACAAAAGGGGAAGCCACTCCAGACAAGTAAATAAGATACAGAGATACGTTTCTTGAGAAATTAAGGTACAAAGGATGTATAAATAAATGACATTTATAAATAGTGTACCTATTGTACTAGTATACTAGCTTTCTTCTCCAGTTAATGCTTAAAAGAAAGTAATCCCATAAGGATATTTTCCTTAAGTGTATTTGAGATGGCCAACACAATGGCAAACATATAATAAAGTGATGCTGCTCCATTACAGTGAAAATAAACATTCTTGAATAACGTCTCTCATTTTAATGTTATGTATTCAGATGAGTTATGGTTTCATTCATGATAAGCTAATAATTTATTCTGTTTTCCTCTTACTAATAGCAAGGAGCAATCTCAGTTCCCAGTGTAGTTCTGCTTGTCTCCCTGTCCTCAACACCAGAGCCCATGGTTACTGCAGGGGCAAACAGGAAAAGAGCAACCACAAGAAGTTGCAGCCCCTCTGCGCTTTTCTGCCACTCCATTAGGAAGCCCTGCTCAGAGACATTCCTGTTATTTTTCTGGTTGTCAAAATATAATCTGGAAAAGAAAGATCTGTGCATTATAGTGCCCTGCAGTCCTGCTATGAAGGTCTCGCTGTTCTATTTTACATGTGGATGGTGCCATTCTCAGAGTCATTGTGCTCACAGTGCTCCTCTGCAATAAGAGCCTCACTTGTGCAGACAGTAATGCTGAGGCACAGAAAGATTCACAGATCATTTCAAAGCAGATTGTGATTCCCAAGAGATGAGACCAGCAATGAGCACCTCTGAGAAGCCTAACAGAAGGTGACTTGCTTAAGGGCACACAAGAAATCAGTTGCAGAATTGAGACTGAAAGTCAGAGGGTCAAACTCACCTCCGTCTACCTAACTGGTCGTCTTCTGATAACTAATAGAGCAATAGATCATTAACTGGAAGTTGATGGCTAGGGATTTTCAGAGTATGCTCTTCATTCCTACAGTGTTGCATGTTTTGAATTCCAGTTTGACAGAGAACATCCAATTTTCAGAAAAAAAATAAATGCTCACTTCCTGTCAAACAGGCTCTTTAGACTCTCTTAAAGGGGAAAGAATAAAAACAATGCAGCCAAAATGACTAGCCAGTTTTGCAAATCTTTTTGCCTTGCAAGATTTCAGCTAGTGTTTGCCTTAAAAAAACAACCAACTAAACCAGAATTTCATTGCTTTTAAGAAGCTTATGATGTCATATGTGAAATGCCAACAGTGAGCAACTTAGACTAATCCCTAAAAGATGACCTACTTGAAAGTGTTTGACAGACCAGGCAGTCTCTCTACACTGCATCAATGAATGACATTTTTATGAAGCTGGATTTCAAATACATCAGATTTTGTACTAACTCAATGATTTACTGTTGTGTCAAACTTTGATTTCCTAGCCTAACATTTAAGACAGAGAGTGCTAAAGACACAACATATTCCATAAACTGTCTACAGACTTGAAGATTTCATGTTCCTTTAATTCATTTGTATCTGACCTGTTCTCTTACTATTGATATGAAGTTATAATTTTCTTATAATTGCTTTTCTTTCCATTGAGGTCTAACTCCCTCTGGATCGAGGACTTACTTTCCATATAATCAAGAGAGTGTTAACACAGACTCTGGTGCGAACAGTAATATAACCTTAACAGATGTAGATCAAAATTACAATGTGCAACATATATCATCTGAATAATTTTAGGGAAAAAGAAAATTCCATCCAGTCTAGACCTTTCAACTAAACAAAGATGTGTTTTTTTGCTATCAGAGGTATTTTTCCACATAGCACCAAACCCAAGGAGCTGGAAATAACTTCAAGATAATAAAGATGTTGGCTGAGCAAAATTCATCCCTGCCCAGAAGGCCAGCCCAAGGTCTTAAATGATCTATTGGCTTTGTGGTGACCCCTGGCACAGAAGCACTTGTCACTGTCTATGCAATTAAAACAGGCAGCCTTGCCTGCGTTGAGGCTGGGCAACGGCAGGGTCCAAGAGTAGTCATACTGACAGGCTGTGCATTTTATCCTCTCGTCTCCTTAATTTCCTTGCCCATCAGTGCTTTTTGGCTTAAATATGATGTTTCCTGGACACACCTTTAAGAAATCTGCCAAATAAGAGATATTTGATCAGGAATTGTTGCAGGGAGCCCCTGGAGGTGCAGGAAGGGGAGCCCTGAGCTCTATGAGTGCAACCTGAGGCAGATGGACGGGATGCACTGGAAATCAAACATTGCTGCATCACCTCAACATGCTCCCATGCCAGAGGGGCAGATAGGAATGAGTTGTTGTTGGCATGTGAAGGTGATTCATATTTAGCTGCTGGTTTTGTGTATGGAAACTTGTGCCTCTGTGTGCCCTGAGGTTTGAAAGACCTCAGAGAGGCTGGTTCCTGAACCATACAGAGCCACTGATGTTTTAGTTAAAATGGAAATGATTGGTGAAAAAAGTAGTGTTAAGTTAATGAGATTGCAGAATTAGGAGCCTCCAAATAGGAAGACCATTTTGGGAATGTTTATGTGACAATGCTATGTGACTAGCATATTTTATAGCATTAAAAAACCCCAAACAATCATAATAAAGAGGATTCAGTAAATGAAACATAATTAATATGTGCAGAACAGCGGTATTGACAGTGACTACTTAGAAGACCAACTTTGTATTCAGAGATAGCTTGCACACCTTAGAGAGAAGCCAAGGGCATACACAAACCTTGCAATGTAAAGTCAGATTTATGCAGGTTTGTTTTCTTGCCTATGTTTTTTAGTTTCAATCAAAACTCTAAAGAAAGTGAGAATAGATGTGATCACTTCTTAAAATACAGGATGAGTACAGAAAAAAGGCCTTCTGGAACATTACTGGCTGTTCTCCACCTCCACAAAGAAAGAAAACTTTTTGTTACATATCACTACCACATTTTTCAATAAAAGTAAAGCTTGGCAGTTTTGTGAATGATATGAATGTTTTATTGATGTTATCCACTCACTATGGATCCCATAGAAATAACTTTTTCACCTAAAAGATTATTAAAAGAAGAAAAGAAAAATTGAAACACCAGGTAAACAACTGCCAGGAAAATTGGGACTTATATGCTTACCAAATTAAATTAAATTATATTGGGTCTTTACTATGATATACAGTTATCAAAGTGGTCTCATCTGCACCTATCTGGATTTTTCTACAGTTGATGTATTAATATTTTACAGGCAGTTTGCAGTAAACTGCAAGGAATAAAGCAAATGGGGGCAAATCTTGTAAGCTTGTGATAACGGGAAGCTCAACAAACCTTGCAGTGGACACAATGTCTGGATGAGAAAACAAAGCAATCTCTTTATTATAGCACTACAATTATCCAGTTTGCAGGCTCAGTTTAGATGGGCTAGCTGGTTAGTTTTCGTAGGACTTCACATGATCCTCAGTTTGACTTTCTGTGATACGAACTCTAACTGAATGAGCCAGGGGAAACCTGCTTACTGCCTATGATGGTCTGTGTTCTGGGAGACCATCACCTGTGACCTCCTCTTACTACTACTGCAGGCACAGTCAAGAGGAAGGCACAGATTATTTTCCCTCCTTTAAAATTGTGATGCAATTTGTGGAGTGAGAAGTCATTATGACCTTGCGTGAATTGGAATTCTACTTATACCTCACTTATTTTGGGCATGACAGAGAAGCCTGAGCTGGCAGTTTTGCTTGGCTGCAGAATTGCATTCGCCTTTGAGTCTGCTTCAGAAGATATGCGTTTTGGTTTGTTTTGTTTTGCCAATATAAACTTACAGCTAACAAATATATAAAAGTTCAATATGAGCAGTGAAATACTGTTTTTTAAGCCTTTTAGTGACAAGAGTCTCTTATAACACACAGAAAGCAATTACGATTTTTAATTGCAGTCTTTGGTATAAAAGACTACGCAAACTTGGCTTCATTTCCAATGCAAGAGTTAGGGTTTTATATGCTCTAATGTATACTGCCACACTTACTACTTATCTTAGAGGGTTTTGTGTATAAATACATATGCACACATACATATATATACATAGTCCACATAGGCATGCATGTCTATATACATGCATGTTAATGCACAGGACAGGGGCAGTGTGATCTACTCTTCCTCAGAATATTTAGTAATTTTAAAATTGATAAATGAAGACAGAAAATGCATACTCTAAGAAAAGATGTGACATAGTGTTGTACTCAAATTCGGGCTACTAGCTTAGGAAAAACATCATATTTTTGGTGAAGAACTGTCATTACATGAGCTGGGAACTAGTTAAATGAAACCTTCCTCTCAGCTTTCCCAGTTTCTGAAACCTACGTCAGGACAGAATGAAAACTGAAAGTCATTACTGCTTGAGGTGGAGCCAAGATGAGAAATGTTGCTCAGATCTCTACTTGCAGCAAACTGCATGAATTATGGCTGGGAGTGAGCCCCTGAGGACATTCTGCATTTCTTAATTCTCTCAGCCCCTGTCATCTCTGAACAGACACAAGCTTTTGCAGAACCATGCTGCAAAATTTGTTAGTGATGAAGTTTCGAAGGCAGAACAAAGAATGCTGAAATATTAATTTTTTTTAATATATGCTTATGCATAAACATGCTCTAAATAATATTTTCTATTATATGTATTTTATATATTGGTTGTATATTTATATACATATATATTATAGAAGTGACTTCAAATCCAAGCTTTGCATGGAAACACAGCAGATATTCCTGGAGATATTATAGTGCAGTTGAGCTGGGCACTGAGGCATCTTCTGAAATGTCTTGCTTAGGCAGTTGTGGGAATCTTTTCTAAAAAAAAAGTTCAGGAATTTCAGAATTAACTCTTGGACAGATGGATATGGAAGGAAAGAGGAGAAAAACACCTCCAAAAGAAAGTCACTACAACTTGTTTCACTGACCTGCTTTGCTGTTTGCTTCCAGCAGCTGCTTTATAGCTTGCTCTAAAATAAATGGCCTAAATGTTATAGAGTGCCAGAAGCCACTCTGTAGATAGTTTTTAGACCAATTTTCCATTACAACTTCTCAAAACTTAAAATTGTTCCTAGTGAAAATCCCAGCTTGCATGTCCCATCCCAAGAAGTGGGACACCAGGCAACCAGTCAAAGATATCAAGCAGCAATCAACCTATGGTATTTTAAAGAGAAGCAGGCAGTTTTGAAATGTCCAGATTTTAGACCCTAATGTTCTTGGCATATTACATCCATTTGTCAATCTAAAGAGACTCTACTGATTCAGATGTGCTAATATTTGATAACATTTTCCCAACAGATCTGCAAGGCTTATTGTCTGTAGGCCTTTGGATCTCCTATAGTCTTTTCTTGCCAAGGTCATGGACTCTGGCTATTGCTGCACTGCTCTGTGAGCAGATTTGGATCCAGAGACTTCCTCTTCTGTTTGCACACTCATTAGGCATAAACCGTGCTCCTGCTTCTCCTTGCCTGCTGCCAACATGCCTCTGTTCTTAAATGTGTTTGGGTCTGGACTCACCATGGACAGCATGAGCAGCATGGCTCCACTGTTCTGTCTACGCCTGCAGAGGCAGAATCCACATTCCACAGGTCCTAACTAGATCCTAACTGTACCCACGTACAGGCACTTAACTCACTGTAAACCTATGGAATAGTACAGTCTGTCATATCATCCTACACAATTATTTCAGCACCTTTTACAGGACCTTTTAGATTAAATTCCTCAGATGGCCCTACAAAAAGCCAACAACAAGAATGTCTGGTACTCCTGGGGAAAAGCAATTGGACTGCACTAAAAGCTGGGACATAAGCACAGTCCTTGAATACAACTGTGATGCTCTGTGGGAACATCTGTTCAGAATCAGTTGATCTCTTCTGAAAAGGAAGTGGAGCCAAGAGCATGAAAGACCATCAACAATACACTGTCTCCATTTACCTTACTGTTCTCCATAACAGGAGCACTTGCTGGTTTTGCGTGCTTTAGCCAGATAAGAGCTGTGGGAACAAAGATGTTGTGCAGAGCAAACTGGCAATTGCCATCCATGATGATCCACAAGATCCTGACACAGAATGAAGAAGGACAGAGAGACACAGGCCCTTCTCGAGGGCCTCAACACTGGAGACATTTGTATAAGCAAGCTCTGCCATGTAGTCCATCTGTGCTTGTCCCCAGCAGACAGCATGATCAGAGACTCCTCTGGGTAGCATAAATCAGCTCCAAAGTTACCTTTCTGGTTGTTGAATTTCCTCATCAAAGCAGAATGACAGCCTTAACACTTAGGTTGGCCCTTTTCATCAACAGGCAAAGGATAGGGAAATTTAAATTAAACAAAAGGATCTAAGTGAATCAATTCTGCCAGGTATAAGAATGCAGCTAGATACGGATTAAGTCTGCTGCTTAATGCGGTTTAGAAGTATTTTGTTGGCCATAATGCTGAGCTTCCCCTGAACACCTTTTATAGGACCCCATGGGAAAAACATATTGGATAGCTGGTCCATTGCGGTGCCACCTCCAAACATTCTGTCAAAGCAACTGGGACAACGTTCCTCAGTCATGCAAAAGCAACTGAAAAAAGAGGGCAAATGCAACTCCAGGGCAGTCAGGTCATGATCATGGTGCAAGCTGACACAGACTCTCTAAAGTACACAATTACTAACATTATAGAAATGCAGCTGAGGGCTTGTTTCTGATTTGGATTAAACTTGTACTGCCAGATGATCTGGTAGATACAGAGCTGGTATTAATGAATGTTGAGTCATGAACATGGTGAAAGATACCTGGGTCAAACTCTGCACTCCAAACACATATATTACAACTGGTGTTGTGTGTATCCCCTTATGCTAAGTGAACTGATGTGATGAGATAGAAAACATTTTTATTATTTATACTGTCTAAAGCATGAAAGGTGATACAGATGAGAAATTAGAGTGGCAATTAGAGTTAACATTAGTATGTTTGACCACCCTTAGCATTAAATACCTTGGAGAATTCACTTTGCTGTTGAAAAGTGTGATTAAAAGGGGGCAAGTTTCATGCATATGCCATTAGAAATATGTAAGGATATCTTTGCAGGTCCAGGCTGATCCTGGTAGCAGCAGAACATCTCCATAGATAGAATGTGACCCCTGCCTTCAGGGAGCAGCTAAGAGGGAGGAAAACATATCCAGCAGTAGAAGGAGATGGTCTGCTTTTTTAAATTGACAGCAGAAAGAGGTAGCTAAAGTTAGTTTACTTTAACTTCTGTATTAGGCAAAGGAACAAATAGTTCATTGACATAAAGTCTGAGTCAGGACTTATTCTGGTGATCCAACCAAGAGAAAGGATGGGAAGAAAGAGTAGAGGACAAAATCTCCCTCTCTCCCACCTTCCAGCATTTCATAAGGCATGTACTCCTCTCTGCCAGATAATAGGGCTCACCCCTGAATTTACCAAGCCTGTTTCCTATTGCAAGCCATAATAGTGATCCCATCATGTACTTGTGCATATCTGTAAGTCAGCACATGGGCCTCTGTGCCTCTGGGGAGGCAATTGGCCATACTACTACCAAGACCATGGTTCTTCTCAGAATGTCCTCTGGCTCCAGTGTGTGATGTAAATTAGCAAGGTGAGAGAGGAATGGCACAGAAATTTAAACACTCTCAGGCTCTGATTTCCTCTTTTGCAGCCCAGTAAGCTTTCCCCCAAGCAAGTGGGGTATTTGACAAGTGGTGGTGTTCATATGTAAGCTTGTTTATTATGAAATTTAAATTCAGTTGTTTCAGTGTGGTGTATATATTTTCCGTTAAGCTCAACTAGTACAAAAAGCTCAGTATAACTAACATAGTGGGTGTTATGACACAGGAAGCAACAAATTGATCCAGACTCAGACAGTGTTTAGATATATAAAGAGAAGCAGGGCAAACAATTGAAAATGAAAACTACTTACAGGATTGATTTCAAAGAACTTTTTATCTGGTAGTTAATTTTTTCACCAACTTGCAGTGAAAAATAAGATTCAAAATATATATTATCATACTAAAATTAAAGCTCATGCTGAAAGAGAACACCATAATTCTGCCATACACCTGGAGAGGATATAATACAGATAGAATGGGTCTGACCTAAACACAGCAAACCTCCCAGGTGGGACACATAATCTTAATCTACACTAGCATTCTTGATACAGAAGTCTTGGCAAGCCCTCCTGCTTCTTACAACTCTTCAGTATTTTTACAGATTAAAAAGATGTTGCAAGCTGGGAATGTTGCAGCATGTAGAGACCTAATTATAAGTGATAATAATCCAACAGACCTATAATGAGATTAAAATGTCTCATGGAACCATTTTTGTCCTTGAAAGGTGGACACTGACTTTTTTGCATAGTATAACCTAGGGACACATAGCAAAAAAGCTCTCTTGCAAGTCCCAAAATGAAATGAAGTGTATCAACAAAACCATTTTCCCCTTAGCAAAGTGCCACAGGACATGAGCTAACAGAGCCACAACAGTTTGCTCTGCAGACTCCCCTGGGAAAACTCAAAGATGAGCCAGGTCCCAGATACATTTGAAGGCTTTCCACTAGTGAAACTATGGCTTTCCAGTCTTTTGGCTAGCTGTGGATGTTTTTGGCAGAGTGTGTGTTCTAATCAAAGATGATGATCTTGTTGGCCTATGTATTCTATCTAAGCCCGTAATAACCCCTTTGTCACCTTGCCAGCAATCTGGGAGACAACAGACAGTGGCAGAGTTTGTTGCCAAAATTCTCCTTGTGCCCAGGTATTGCACACAGGTGCAATCACCATGACAAGGTGGGTCACACACAGCAGCACAGCCTTTTCTGCAGTGCTAAACACAACCTCCACCCTCTACAAGACCTATCTGTGGCATGGAAGGGTTGCACTGTCATGATCATTCCCAGTAAGTCCTGCCCTGGATCCTGCATGGTGGCAGAACAAGGGGAAATACAGAGGTACTGGCCCTGAGTAGCTGGCTGTAGGCCAGGGAGAGTGGCCAGGAGATTCCGGCACTGACTCCCTAACTGCTGCTAACATGACCTCCTCGTGTCTCCCTCTTGTTTCCTCTAAGGCAGGATATGGTTTGACTTTACAGAAGCCACAGAAGGGTGCTGGAGGTTTTAGCTGAAAACTGGCTTTGAAATGGTGATTTCCAGCTCCTCAGTGCTACAGGGATGATAGTGGGTAACCACTGGAGCTGCAGAGGAGGAGTAGACTCCCTGGACCATATGACATACCCTAAAGTTGCCCACTGACCTTCATAGGTGGGATTTCACTTGCATTTCAAAGCAACACACTGTGAGGAGGAACTTGTCACTTGCCCTTACCAAGATGAGTCTACAGAGCATCATTGCTCCTAGGTCTCTCAGACCCTCTTTCAGCAATGTATTAATCTTATGGTTAACACAAGCAGTTGCCAATTGTTACACTGGAATTATGCATGTGTTTACATTCCTTGCTGAACTGGCGTCTTCATGCATTATGGGGGAAACATTAAGGAAATTGGTTCAATAGCTTGGAAAAATTATTACTGTATATGACCAGACTGAAAATACAGACTTTGTTTACCTCTTTGTTTTTTACAGGTAATTAACAGATTCTAATACATGATAACTTATACCTGAGCTACAACATCTAACACTGATCATTTTTCCCATTAATTAAACACTGTTAACAGGAGATGGAGTTCAAAATAGATACATTTATTAGATTTGGGATGAAACTGTTTTTAGAGGAACTATCTGGTATAATGTTTTGGAGGTGGTGATGAAACAGTGCATAATAGTCCTGTTATCTAACATACTCATCACACAACAATCCAGAAGCAATTATCTAGTATCTTAAGGGAAGCTGTATGAGCTGTTGAACTTGATGAGCGAGTCTCTCCACACCTAGATGAATGACAACAGTCTGAGAGTCACAAGGTGTGGAGGGACATTGTCTCTCCAGTCCTGGCCAGGAGAGCAGCAGCCTTCCCGGAGGGAGGTCAGGATAGGCTCTCCTCATGGGGTATCCTGCCCATGCTGATAAAAATCCATTCATCTTTCAAGGGCTGGAGAAAGAGTAAAAAAATCCAATCACCCACAGCATCAAAGTAAGCATGGCTTTTTTCCTGCTTTTCTTTATCTTCCCCATTAATGTCTTCCCCTCAGTTCCAGTTTTATCCATTCCCTGCATATTCCTCTTACATCTAC
Organism: Bucco capensis; assembly: GCA_013396975.1. Classification (NCBI taxonomy): domain Eukaryota; kingdom Metazoa; phylum Chordata; class Aves; order Piciformes; family Bucconidae; genus Bucco; species Bucco capensis. Next base: position 195,300 of record VWZO01017255.1, read on the forward strand.
CATTTTATCTCTTCAGAACATTAGGGAATAGACAGTGGGGAGGGAGTTCATTCTCTCTGGCCAAGCCTTGTGCTCAAACTGAGATGCAACAGGCATGAAAAACCAGAAGAAAAAATGATGAAATCTAGATAGCTGCTCAGCTGCAAGAAATAACACTCCCATTTACAAATGGCAGGAGACACACCTAGAGGAGCTAATCTGGAAATGACAATAATAAAACATGTGCCCTATATACCCTATGTGAAGGGCAAAGACAGATTGAATACTTAGAGGAAAAGTGGTTCTAAAACCCAACTATTACCTGTGTTTTCTCAAAACAGAGTCAACAGTGAAAGATCAACAAGGCTGGGGCAATTCTCAGGCTACTCAAGGAGCTTGAGAACAGTGACACATTAAGACTTCAGACTAGCAGAAATCTTGATGTTAACCCTGGCATATTGACTTTCTGATGTTCAGATCCACATTTCTGAGTCAGTGATGCAAACAGTGGCTCCTTTCAAGGATGAGACCAAGAGATATCTCAGATTTTGAATACAGCTTCACTATGAAGATGCTGGATCCTCCTACAGCAAGAGGTTTTTGTTGTGAAGTACTGCAATTTGGCATTCCTGCCTGTACAATCTTTATTTCTGTTGTAAATCTAATTGATAACTTTCCCCGATGTTAGTCCTTATTTTTAAAAAGTCAGCTTGCACTTCCTCATAAGCATCTTGGCTTTGCTCGCTAGTACTCTCTGGAATAAAATATGTCCTCCTCTTAAAAGCTGATTGTGGAAATTTGCAGCCAGCAGGGCAGGTCTGGGGGATAGCTTCTTTACAAGGACTTCATTCAGCTGCTTTCTGAGCTGCTTGGAAAGGAACATGTAAAGCACATTTTTCTTTTATCAGTGGACTTTTTTTGTAAGATTAGTTGGTGAGTTGTTGAATTTGGAAGCCTCACTCATGCCAATGATTCTGTGGAGCAAGCTGTGTGCTGTGGTCTCTGTGGAGCCTTAGGGCCCAGCTTTCCTGGGGCAGTTACCAACCAAGGATCTAATTTAGTCTAGTCATTACTAAACAGCAGGAACAATGCATCACAGGTTTTTTGCTTGTGACTGCAGCAACTGTCCAAGGACTTCTAAGGGCAAAGCCTCCCAAAAAGCACACTGCTGCTATCAGAAACAGGCTTCCCTGGAAAGAAGAATGGGTTTGGAAGACACTATTTAAAATCCTGGAGTTATGAGGGATTACCAGACAAGTTTCTTGCTGAAAGAATGAGACCTGTAACTAAATTCCTATCTGGGTAGCTTTCTGCTGCCTGATGCTGTTGTGAAAATTCACAATACATGCCACCACCAAGGCTGTGCACTTGCACACCTCTGAAATTGCTGAAGAGCTCAGTTGGCTAACCTCATCATAATACACTTAGCATGGTTTATTTTGCTTTTGCCTTTTCTTTTAAACTAAAAGGGTGGAGGAAAACAGGTACTCCATTTATTAGCAATGACCATCTCCAGTTCACAGATCCTGGGAAATGAGGGCCAGCTTGGCAATAGCTGGCCACACAAGCTCTGGATTTGCCTATAGTGCCCTGCAGTGCACCTGTGCATGGTGTGGTCTGTGGACTTGCTCAGATGCCTGTGCTTACCCCCAGCTAAATTGGAGCTTCATTGAACAGGATGTCAGCTGTGCTTCTAATTTAGTCACGCTACTCACTGTTAGCCCCTATATCTCCAGGTAAGGAATCCTGGATGGAAAAGAGGGTATAAAACACATGTGCAGAGTCTGTTAGGTATGTCAGACCCCTAGCAGTTATCCCACACCAATATATAATACCTCTGCAAAGTCTGGGACAAACTGAGCCTATAGCATGTGCGTACAGCTAATTGTGGTAAATCAGAGGTGTCTGAAACATGTGGGAGGTCAGTTGGGCAGCACAGCTGCTGAAGGTCTGCCTTGTGCATAGTTGGTGTAAGATTGTGTGCGTGTGTGCACACACTGACTTTGGTGTCAGTGTGAAGCTACCTGATAAGACAAAGTTTATTGACATCTGCAAAATCTGGGAAAAGTTCAAATTACTTTTTTTTTTGCCATTTGGACAAAATTTGTAAGCTGAAAAAGAGGGCATGCTCACATAAACCCATTGGGCTCTAAATTCAAAGTATTTAACTCTCATGAAAGTGCTTATGTGGGGGGAAGACATTTTAGCACTCAACTCAGCTGCTCCCATGGAAAATAGAGAATTGTATTTGCTGAAGCTAGTAAAAAATATTGTGCAGGCTACAGGTGCTTCTTTCACACACTTGTGCTGCTCTCTTCAAATTAAACTGCTGGTGATGAATGTGTAATTGTGTTTGCAGATGTGTATCTGATGGGATCTTGGAAGTGTTTGCTCAGGAACAAAAGGAGCAGCACCCAGCCCACTCCCTCTTGGCTGGTTTGGCTGCAGAGTGAACTTGAGAAAAACAATGCTTCAGACTTTGTCTCAGACCTGACAGTGATGGAGATAGCTGTATTACCTGCTTCGTGTTCAGCAGCCTTGCAGGATTTGCAGGGCTGTGACAGTTTGGTGAGATTTTAAGAGGTGGCTTTTGACCTGTCAAGCAAGCAGGATTGGTGTGGGAATGCAGGGCAGGCAGTGAGCACGCATCCCTGCTGTACCCTAGGGGCAGAGATGGCCACAGGGCCCCTTCCCGCCTGGCCAAGGTCCAGCTCCGGATCCTGCTGCTGTCTTCCTGCACCCAGCACACCCGCTGCCCCAGCTCCTCCTCCCAGCCCAACCAGCTGCTCTGTGCCCTCCACTCTCCACATTTCTCTTGGCAAGATCTCACATGCAGGTCAGTGACTGCAGACAGCCCAGGCAGGACTTCTTGGAGTGAGAGAGGAGAGGGAGGGAGAGGAGTAGCCCAGAGCTATAGAAAAATAATCTACTATGTCTACAAAATTAATCTGTTGTGTCAAGGCCAATATGAAACTATGCTCCTATTCTTGTTGCTGTGTTAGTCGTGCTAGGCTATGCAACCATACAATACATGAAGTGCCTCCACCACACCAAGTCCTACATGTAGGCCTCCTTTCTGCTCTCTCCTTTTCCCTGTGAAATAGATCAGAAGTGTTCTTAATTTACAAGTTGCTACTAGTCAGTAATCCCACCAATATATTTTTCAAGGACACAAATATATAACAGATTCCTATTATTTTTAGTTGCGGAGTCGTCAAATTCGATGGCTCTGCTCCCTCCAAATTAGAGACTTTTTCTCATCTTGTTGTATTTTATTCTGTTGCTTTGTACTGATTTACTGCAGAGGAAAACCTACTTAGTGAAATATCCACTGTCAGTGATGAATTCTGAATGAGATACATGATTAAATGTTATTTAATTTTTTAATGGTGTCCTTAAGTGTACATGAGTGTTCTCCAGGGAATATAAATTTCCATGCCACATCACTGAGCAATAAGCTACTCAGAGACCTATTGTGGTGAATGATTCAGATAGGCCAGACGATCAAATGTGACTCTTCCAGCTTTAAAACTTTTGGTTCCTGAAGAACAAACACAAGCTTACCATGCCTGCAAAAAGAAATCTCTCCTTATTTGATTTTGTACTACAAGCATCACTTGGCAACTTGATTGTAGCCTTATCTATCATCTAAGTACATCTGTGTTGATCCTTCCTTTTGCAAAAACATTATGCCTGTTACCTTGATATTGATCTGCTTGCCAAGGATTAGCATAAAATTGTAGGGCTCTCTTGAATCTTTATCACATCTTCATTGCAAAACCCATATAAATCCTTTTCTATTATGACAAGAGAGTCTATATTGCATCCCTTCATCTGTCAGCCTTCTGTAAGAATGAAGGATATAGATATGATTGTAGAGTTTGAAAGTTTGTATTCGAGGCCTGTCCAGCTGCCTGGCAAAAGAATCTAAAGAAGATATACCTATGCATCCTACTAGCTTCAATCCTTCTTTTAGAGTTTGTAATGTAAGATGCCTGCACATTCAGTTTTAAACATCCAGTCTGCAAGTGTATCATTAAGAATATTCTGTATAATTGAGAATACAGTGATGAAGATCTGTTCTTAAGATTGATTTCACACCCTTTCAGCTAATGTCTACTGTTGAAAACTAATCTTCTGTGCAGAATGGAATTCATGATCTGTGATGATAAATACTGGTACCACAGTGGTATAACTTTAAGAACAGTGAAACAACTTTCACATGCTGCTAGAAGGCTTTGAGTAGATAATGACACTAGAATCTCTTCCATGGCACTTTAACTTCTCTGCTAGGGCCAGTACTGGTCAAGGATGTGAGGAAAAGCATTCTTTTCCTTTTCACTGCACTCTTCTGACCTGTTTTATGTACTAGTACTATATTGTTACAGTCAACTGGATCAGTGTAAAATGTCAAACTATTCTCAGTACAGTAAATGAAATTCATGTGCTGTTATAATGACCATAGTACAGGTTTCAGAATTCATTTCTTACCTTGCCATCACACATAGCCATGGACTCTGCTGCTTCCTCTCCCTGCTGTCTTCCCATCCTTGTCAGATGTCTCCTTCAGTTTGCTCTATCCAACACTCATTCCCCTAATCTGGAGAAGTCAGAGGCAGTTAGGGGTATTATTTAACTCTCACGGTGCAACAACTGTGTTCGGGATGGACTTCTGAAAGGCTCCACTGCACTCCTCCCACCCTTGACTGGAAAATGACAGTCTTGAAGTTTGTAAACCTTACATATGAAACTTTCTGAAGTAAAGGTGGAGGTGTTTAAAAAACATAGAGATGTGGTACTTAAGAGCATGATTTAGTGGACATGGTGGTGATATGTAGATGGTTGGACCCGATGATCTTAGAGGTCTCTTCCAGTCTTAATTGTTCTGTTATTCTGTGATGGTCTAGTTTGTGAGTGTCTAGTGAAGTACAGAATAGGACAGTGGCCCCCATAGATGTACTGAAGTGTACATATATCCTAACACATGAAACCACTAATGTATTTGAATGGACTTCGATGGAATATATTTCTGTTAACTGGAAACTGAATCTAACAGACAACTGAAACTACTCAAGTCAATACCACATAAATAACTACATCCCAGAGTGTGTTGTACAGATGGCATTACCTTCCTTTTCTTTAATCTCTGAACAATTTGCTCTTACTGTTCACCAACATCTTTCCTTTTTTTACAGAAAAGAAATTATAAATGAAAGTAAGAGTAGTTTTTTTCTCCTTTGTTATACATCATAGGACCACAAATCAGACACAGGTCAGTTGCAATTACCCTCTTTTCTTACCATGATGTCCTAAGAGTTTGGGGTTGACATGCTGAGATGGCCTGGTATCACGGTGATACTGGTGCTCATCCAGTGACACTCTAATGAGAGGTGAGAAAGCTTTTTGCAAAATGAGAAACTCTGGATGCAAATAGCAAAGTCCCCTGTAACCCTTGCTTCCAGTGAGCCATAATAATAACTGACACATCAGCCTTGTGCTGAGTAGGCTCTGCAGAAGCTGTGGAGATGCAGAAAAAAGATAATCCTCAGAAAGACCCAGCAAGAAAAGGAGTGTGTGTGGGGAGCTGTATGAGGAGGGAAGGGAAAGGCAAAGCTCAGGGAGAGGTCAGCCATGCAGCAAACTTTCATCAAGACCAGACCTTTCCATGCATTGCCTTTACACATACCACTTTGTTAACAGAGAAATCTTCCCATGGAGAACCTCGTCCATAGACCTCAACCTCTTTTCCTGACCCAGTGCTATACTGGCAGGCAGAATTTGGAGTTCAGAGTCCTACAGGGAAGGAGAGCAGTGGTCTTTCCTTGCAGTTAACTCTGGGTACTTTTCCACATGTGCTGCTCTCCTCTACCTCTGGCCTCTCTCTCTGCCTCTGGAGCCCTCTGGAGCCCCACTGATCTGCATCAGGCATGCCAACTCTCCAGTAACTGCTCCCTCCCAATGAATTTGTGAGGTGTGCATTGAATGGGGGTCCTCTACCTGGGTATTCCCTCTGCTGAACTAAAATCTCTTGTTTAAGTCTCCCCATGTTAAACTTACAGAAGCCTGTTTTGGAGGTGTCTCAGTGTTCTGTTTTCACTAATGCTTTTTCATTGTCCAGGCCTAACAGTGCAGAAATACCATTAAACAAGATGTCAGAACTGTGCAGCCAAAGCGCTGTAGAGAAACAGAAACAGCTTCCCTTATACATACTGTGAACCCTTTAGTGGTACTCCCTGGTCCCCTTTTTAGAAAAAGGTCAGGTTTAACCAGCTGGGTTACTTGCCAAATCATTTGCAGATCCTAAGCAAAAACCCCTGACACAAACAGTACCAATGTGTGACAATGTGATATTCAAGCATCCGGTTAGTTCCAATTACAACTCAAGCTGGATGAGCAATAATAAATGATACAAAATTCTGGCTTCCCAAAAGATGTGGCTACTCTATCCTTTTATTTCTGGATCTAATCAGTATTCCAAACTAATATGTGTGCAGTCTCACATTTATACATTTTTGTTGCTGATCCAAATCTCTTGCTCTGCATATCTGGATGTCCCTTGGCAGGGATAGTGACAGCCATCCCGGGGCTGAGAGCTGCACTGGGCACCAGGAGCAGGGAGGAAAAAAGGATTGTGTGGGCATGAGAGCTGAATTTTGCCTCAGGGTAAAAAACTGGGGGAAAATAAAGGCAAAATCAGAACACAGGCTACATCAGAATGAGACTGGCCCATCAGCTCGCCAGGACTGGGGGAAGGGACAGCACTGCAGACTGCCGGCCAAATGCTCAGCACTTCCAGCTTTGCTTGCCAGCACTCTGGATTTAGATTTTTTTTCCTTTTGAAATCTCACAAGAGGTGAGATGATAAAGCACAGTGAAGATCCAGACTGCAAATCACCAGCCTGTCTGGCTGAAATGATGTGAGCGCATGATGCTGCAAGTGCTTCACCATCTGTGTCCCATTCTAGTAGGCACCTCAGCTGTGCCATAGGGTGCCTAGCCAAGCCATGAGGTACCAACCCAGGAACATCACTGCCTGCCATGCAGCCAGTCCTGCTAGGCAGGGGAAAAGGAATCCAGTTCTAAACTCAGATCATTTGCTGTTTCATACTGAAATCCTGAAAAAGAAGGAAGGGAAGGGGAGATCCACATGTTCTGTAAATCCCATTAGAATCGTGAAAATCCAGGTTGGGAAATACCTTGTATACTCTCCAGGATCACTGGGCAATGTGAGTGATTTGTTTCTAAAGGGAAAGCAGGTGATTCAGCACAGCTGAAGCCAGCCTGCTCCTTCTGCCCGGTGTTGGTGTGGGGGAACAGCCAAAGCACATCCTGGGGACTGAACAGGATTCTCCTCTGCTGTGTTCAGGAGTTGTTTCTGACTCAGAGGCAAAGCAGGATAAATGTGAACCTTGCTGAAAGCCAGCATTGCAGAAGCTTTCCATTGAGGCATGGAAATACTGGAAATGTGCAGATATGCATGACATGCATGTCCATTACCTCACCAAAGCGATCAGGCTGCTGCCTGCGTGGGATGTAGGAGACTCCTTGACATGGCAGCAGGACTGAGAGCTTTGCACTTCAAATAATTTTTTCACTGTTTTTCTCATGCCATTTTGTCAGCAGCCAGTAAATGCATCACAAGAGGGCCTGGTGGCTGGCACTTCTCCAGGTAAGTTGCTCTTTCCTTCTCTGCAGACTTGGGATCGTCCTGAGGCTAGGCCCTTTGCTCCCATGGTGCCAGCTCATCATAGTCAATGAGGTCTCAGGGGGTGGCAGGAGAGGCTTGGGGTGTCCACAACTATCTGACATGATCCTGCCTCTCTGGGCATGGGGAAATCCTTGGAAAACTGCTATCAGTGTGCCAGAGATCCTGGCAGGCAGCAGCAGCAGGTAAAGGCACATTAGCAAGGGCTTAGTCTAGAAAAAAAAATTACTAAAGCAGCTGAAAGGAGAAAGGGGAAGGGCCTCTGTCTGCTTTATTTGAGGTTGTATTTAGTTTCTTTGCAAGGAAACACAAAGATAATGTTTTTTGTATCCACGGCTACCCTGGAAGATTTGAAGTGACATGACTGACACTTCTTTCTGTCTTGAAACACAGCAGAGAGAAGAGATGGTATCCATAAGGCAGATCTAAGTGCTGTGACTCATGGGTATCACCATCCCTCTAATGCATCTAATTTGGACAGTTAAGTTACAATTGGTGTTAGCCTTCCTCACACTTCTTCAAAAGCAAAAAAAGGCTATCCTGGTCAGGGGTACAGAATTCGTGGTCTTCCATGATTTACATCCATGGGTCATCATGCATTTGTTATTGATTGCAAGGTGTGTTTAGATCTCAGAGTGGTTGTAATGGTACAAAATATATAATTAATAATGAGTAATAGCTCCATAATCTGTGGCTGTCCCCTCCTTCTTGCTGTGTTCTCAGTTACAAGCACAGAAAATCACAAGTGTTCCTTTATGTCATCTTAAAACCATCACTCTAACACTTTATTTCAGTTCTTTCTTTTCCTCTACGTTAGAACTACATGTTCAGATGACAGATGATATCAGGCAGAGACTTTATGCCTACTATATGTGAAAAATGTTTGCAACAAAATAAAAGTGTTGCTAACGGAACAAACACTGTAGTAATTAAGTATTAATTGAATTTTAGGACCCAGTAGTAAAAATAGATGTACTAGTTATTCCCCAGACACAAAGATAAGCTCTAGTCTGCTGCAGCACACATCATGCCCTGATGGGAAATTAGAAACAGAGGGTGTAGAAGTGATTGCCAGGACTACATCATGAGGAGGACAAGATGTGAAAGATCAGCACAAACTCTTCTCCTTTGTGGAGGCAACAGACCCACGGGGAAGGGCATCCCCAGGATTGTGTCAGGGGAGCTCACCTTTGGTAATTTTCAATATTGCCACTCTTTCCACTGGAGATATTATTATTATTTGGAATTACTGTGCGTCCACTGCTGACATGGGACAGAGGAGCCTAATTCAGGCAGCAGATGAGCATAAGTACTTCTGCTGCTGCCTCCTGGTTCGGGCCTGCCAACTGCAGTGCTGCTGCTGCTGGAGCAGGGCTGGGAGCAGCTAGAGCCAGCTGCACAGGTCCTCTGCTGCTGCTGCTGCTTGAGAGCCAAAAGCACACAGCAAAGAGCCCTGCACATAGCCATGGACTGCAATGTCTCTTCATATGTATGGCCCTCAAAAGCTGCAGATGCCCTTCTAGTTATGTCACACTGCACTTTAATTGCTTCCAGCAGCATTTAAGGACATGGTCCCACTAGTTGCAAGGACATTCTCATCATCCTGTTGAATAACCTTTCCTGATATCATCTGGGATTATTAAACTGTCTCTTCTCAAATCTTTCCCCTCTGAACCAACATGGAAGGAGCAAGATGCAGCAGCTGGAAGAAGGGACAAGAACATTTTTTGTGGACCAACAAGTGCCTTGAGAGCTTGTCACAACACCCTTTCATCATTTTTATTCAGCACTCAGCAAATGCAGAGCCATTTATTGTCCGTTGAATAGTCTGTAGAGCTCTGCTTTTGCTGAGTTGTATGTGGAGCTGAGCCAAAAGGAGTAGAAATAATTAACAGTCTGCCCTGTCCATATGTTTAAAATACACTGCAAAATGAAAACAGTCCTGTGGAGAGTTCTCTGCATTAAAGCTTTTCCATCATGCGGAGTTGGAATATTTTCTCTGTTCCTTAGGGGAAGACTTAGGACAATATTTGAGAAACCAGAGTTAATGTTAATTGTAAGAATCTTCCTTTCCAATTCTTTCAATTCATTATTCATACAGTTTATGTCTGTATAAAAAAAGGATTAAGTTGTAGTATGTACTGAAACTATTTCAGATATTCAGAATTCATAAGAATACTATGGATGAAATTAGTTTAAATCCTAACAGTACAATCTCAAAAACAAAATGATTCATGTTTAAAGCCATATTTTTAATGAAAATTTATGATCTAGACCCATTTATTTAAAGTGGATCTGACATTACCAGACCCAAACCCATTTGAAACAACTTACTGGGTTTGAATTTCTTAGAAATAACATATAAAAGTCTATTAATAATAGGGGGTCCTTGAGTGACACAGGAATAATTTGTGTCAATTCCTATTGACACAAAATGAAGTGCACCCACGTGAATGTTGACCATTCCTGTTTAAATGACTAATTTCAGAAAATCTCCTTAGGAATCATGTTAATAGCTCCCCTGCTTCTATCAGCACTCACTGGCCTCATCATCAGACTTATTGCAATTGCTTTCTGGTGAATCACCAGTGCAAAGCAAATAAGATCCCAGAAAAACCAGCCAGCAAATGATCCTCACCTCACTGAGTAGTCATGACTACTCTACATCCAGTTCCCCATTGCTGTTGCCAAAGTTTGTGACAATGGTCAAGCTGCGTCTTCTAGCTTATCCTTAGGGGGCAATTATCCTTGACTTGTCCTCTGTCCATTTGCCCTTTGCCAAAGCTTGGAAAATTTTCATGTAATAAACCCAAGATTAATGAGGCTGGGTTTGTTTTTCCATGAAGGGCTTGCTTGGAAAGCCAAATTCTCCTCTTGCTTCTGCTGGTGTCTTCCCTGGGGTTTTTCTAGCACTCTGCATCAAGAATCTAATAAAGTTAAATTGTTATAACCAGTCCAGTTTAGGACAGATCCCAAGGTCAACCCTTACTGAGTGTCATGTTGTTGGTAAACTCAGCACTGCACAACCTACAGGCCAACCAGAAGCTCAGCCCTTAAGTATGGATCTCTGGACTCACTTGACCTTTATGTATGGCCCTTTGGACTCATGTTCAGGTCCACTGGCAGAGGGAAGTGGAGATGTCACTGGCACAACCCAGGCTGCATCTGTAGATTTTAATCTCTCTAACCATTAATCTGGCACCTTGCAATGCAAATACTTCAAGCAGATGCATAGCCATCAGGGTTGGCTGGACAGGGATCAAATATTCCTTCTAGAATTTGAAACATCTGCCAGCTTAGACATCACTGGACTGGCACACTGGCTGTCTTCCAGGGGAAACCAACTATTAGCTCTCCAAACAGCTAAGGATGGTTGTTGTATAACATCAGTAACCTTTCCTCATTCTGCATATCTCAGGGGCTCATTTTTTCTGAGGTCCCTTGCCCCACAGCTCTGACTGGTATAGCAGGTTTCATGAGGCCATGCTTATGGGGCACATGCCCGCAGTTATAGCACAAATAGAGCTGTCTGTGGTGGCAATGGAGTGGGAGGGACGGTAAAAACTTTAGCATCAAACCTCTGCTTTCTGGGAAAAAAATGCAGACAAAGAGTCTATAAGGTGAAAAGTTGTATTTCACTGAGTGGGCAGCAGGAGTGTCAATGATGTCTCCTCTGAGAAGATAAAAAACTGCCTTCTTCATGGGGACCAATTCTTCTGTCCTGTCATATTTTCACAGCTCAGCCTGTGTGCCTTGGCTCACTGCTGCCAAGGCCTCTTCCCCAGCTTTAAATGCCAGAATATAGCAATATAACACAGATTTCACCTTCCTTTATATCCCTGCTAATTGAAAGGTCAAAATAAATTGAATTAAACAATTATGTGGGGAATTCAGTAATTAAAAGCTTGTGAGAGTGTGTAAAAGCCAATCAGAAAAATAAATAGTTACCCAGTAACTTCGTTACAATGAGAGCCATATACGCTGCATAATACAGTAGCATCTTAGGTAGCTGAAACCACTGAGAAGCTGTAAGTCATAGTTTGAATCACAGGAGAAAATCCACATTGCTATCATGGTCCAGGCTCAGGAGCAGGAGGGGAAGATGGTCTCTGGGCACATATGACATCCTGACATCCTTCTTAAATTGCATGACGTGCACGCCCTTTAGGTACCATCTACCATCTGCATATGTGCAGCCTCTGTTTCCTGAGCTGGCCAGCTGAAGGATGGGGGACAAGTGAAGCAGTGAGGATGAGTAGGCTGAAAGTCTGTCCTGTTACAACCAGCCTTTAATAAGGTGACAACAAAATTTAAGAATCATGGAATCATTATGGCTGGAAAAGACCTCCGAGATCAAGTCCAACCATTCACCCAGCACTATCATGCTCACCACTAAATCATGTCCCCAAGCTCTCCATCTAGATGTTTTTTGAACACTTCCAGGGATGGTGATTCCACCATTTCCTTGGCAGACTGTTCCAATGCTTGATAACCTTCTTGGTGAAGAAGTTTTCCTAATATCTAATCTGACCGATTGCAATTTAAGGTATTTTCCCTTGTCCTATCACTTGTTACTTGGGAGAAGTAACCCTCAACTCACTACAGCCTCCTTCCAGGTAGTTATAGAGAGCAGTAAGGTCCTCTCTGAGCTTCCTTTTCTCCAGACTAAACAACCTCAGTTCTCTTAGCGGCTCCTCGTAACACTGGTGCTCTAGAACCCTCACAAGCCCCACTGCATGGTGTTTGCTGTGGGTATGAGACCACTAGGCTGTGTCAGCTGGGCTGAAGGCTACTCTTCCCACAAAAGGGGGAAGGGAGGGGTGAGGAAGTAAGAAAACTCATTACCAAATCAGTAATATTATCTAAATCATTCTATCCTGATCTTGTCCAGAGGGGAGAAGCTGGCAGGCATCTCCTGACAGCAGAGTATTCTGTCCTGCAGAACAGGTTTTACCTCTCCTCCCTCCCCATGCAGAACAGGGTTAAATATGGAAGAATGCTTTGGGAATCCTAAGTATTTGCCCTGCACCCCTACTACTGCTGAGGGTGATATGCAACCATTATTTCAAGTTTCAGGCTAGTGAAAAAATAGGGTTGGATAGGAGTGCCATAGGTCACAGCAAGGCAGAAGCAACTATGCCAGCAATAGCCCTTTGCAGACACAAAGCTGTCCTGTGAGGTGAACATAGCTTGGACAAGAAGAGTGAGTAATCTACAAAGAGCTATCAGATAAGGTTTTACAGGTCTGGAAGTGTATCACAGCCCAAATAACTGATGCCTAGTTTTCAAACCAAATCACAGAGTCCCCAGTAAGTGGATAATTCTCTGCATCTTGCAGGCAGCTGTTGAGCAATAGTCACAGCAAGATTTTCAGTGATGGCAAAATCAACCTAAAGGTAAGAAAGGGAGAAATATATATGCAAGATATCTAAATAACACCAACCTTTTTATTTAAATAAAGAAACATGCTTTTCTGAAGCAGCTGAAAGAACAGTTAAGTCTTAGCAAAACTGTGGGCCTTGAAGCTAGAAGAGGCACCTTCATTATGTCCTGAGGTACAATCTTCAGGGAGAGCCTGTTGTCAACAATTGTTCACTACTCAACTGACACAGGGGAGAAAGAAACCTTGGCTTTTCTTAAAACTCTTTTTTTCCCCCTTCTAAACAGTTTGATCCTCCTAGGGTCATCAAATTGAAATAGTTCTTTCTATTAAGTAGTTAAATTTCTGCAGTCCTCAGATGCAGAATTTTCTACTAATTCTTCAGGGCAGCTAGTCTGAAGCAGAAATGGTAAAGGGATCCCTTGTCCAGCCTTTTAAAATTTTAATTTATTGCAGTCAGTACTGTCCTTTACTGCTGCATGGCTAGGGGGAAGGGAAGAGAGTCGAGCCTTCAGTTGGGGGTTTTCAGTAGCCTTGGTGTTTGAACATACAGCCAGAGCACAGCAAGAATCTACTTTGCCTGTGGTTTTTCTTACAATACCGAATTAGCTTGTTTTCTTAAAACTAAATCCTTCCTAATGCAAGAATCTTTTTAGATACAAACTCAACATTATGAAATATACCACATCAGATCTTACACTAATGGGTTATGAAAATATAAACTGTCAAAAGCTGAATCTTTTTGTTGTTCTAAAACAATTGTATTTCCTGAGCTCAAATAGTAGCTGTGTTATTAATAACGAGAGTGATACAATCCTACTAATTCCAAACCCACATCAGTTCAGATATTTTAGTAAGATTTGGAATGAAATAGCCCGGTTTCAATATCTACTTTTTGCAGTAAATCAATTTTAAATGGGTAGGAATACATCTTCATGTAATATAAAGGGGGAAAAAGATGTTAACAAGACTAGTAGGAGATATTAAGCTTTCTGAAACATTTTATGTTTGTGACAGTAAACTCCACCCTCAAAACAGTACAATTCACCCTATAACCTTCACATTATCAGTTAGTTTGTAGATTGACCTGACATAGGAAAATTGTGATAGTATCTACAGGCCTCATTAAAGTGACTGTATTTTAGGTTGGAAAGGTAAACAAGGTTATCATACTGGTATAGTATTATTTCCCACCAGCCTGAAAATCTGTGTTTACAGATCTCCAAATTGTGATGGTTAACAAGACTCTTATTTGACCAATTAAATCACAGCATGCCCCCCCATTCAGCAATATGCTAAAGCACTGAATCTGAGCTTTAACGCCAAATAAACAAACAAGCATATCATACTGTTATGACATTTAGGTTTCTATACAAACTGAATAAACTAAGATCTAGCTTAATGTATGCATTAAACATTCTGTGTAAGCACACAAAATTACAATCTTAGTATTCTATAATGAAATCATAACTGCTGCCTACAATAAGCTCAGCATAAATCTTCCTGCTTTCCCAATGTGGCAATGTCAGACTTTTCTGTAATCTGCTCTGTAAAAGCAATAAAATCATGATATGGGAGAAAAAGTGAACAAGAACGTTCAGTCAGGACTGAGTCCTTGGAAGATAAACTTTTTCATACTCCTAGAAATCAGATTTTTGTCCACATTCCCATCTCAGGATTCATCTCCATACCATCTCTTCCAGCATGCTCTTTTAGCTGTTGATTGGAAGATCTTGCAATACTCAGCATCATTACAAAGTATGACTTCATTCCCATCTATTGATGGCTTTTTGCCAACCTCATGAAGTTGTGATCCAGGTCTTAAATTTCTCATGTACAAAAGCCAGAAAAATCTAGACAGCAATCAGAATGCCAAAAACTGATCTGATCTTGACTTTCTTAATAAATCAGATGATGCATTGTCACCAGTGTTTACAAACTCAAATCGGGCTTATATTGGTCCTCTTACAACACACACTGAAATGTCTTGGTGACATTCGTTTCTTGCAGAAAATGTAAGAAAACTCTTTCATCTCATTGCAAAGTCCACGGTTTTCATTAATGATTATTAAACCTAATTAAGCAGTCTTTCTGCCTATCTTTGCCACATGGGTCATGCCCAGATATGAGCACAGTGCTAATGGTCTCTGGGCATTGCTACTCCCTGGCAGAGGTCAGCATCTCTCTCACAAAAAGGTGCACACCACCAGAGCCATTCAGAGCAGAGATACAAAACCTGGTTTAGAATGGATGGATGCTTGGGATCTAGGCAGCAGCAGGCTGAACCCCATCCCTGCTAGTTCACTCTGGAAGACCCTGAGGAGTGCCAGTCTTGTGTTGGCACTAGTGCAACCTTGGTGCCATCCTAGAAGGTGGTGGGAAGAGTCTCCGGTAGGACTGAACTCAAAACTATGCTTACAAGAGCATTTAGACATGCTCAGGGAAGCACTGGTAAGTGCTCTTAGTTCCCTTTGTCTTCCCCTTCAGCTTCATCAGCTACCTTAGTTTAATGTGAAAGAGCTCAGAGGAAGCATGGTATTTCATAAAGCCTACTTACACCTTATGCTTTGGTGGCCCTGAGCAAGCTTCTCTCTAAGTCCCTTCTGCCTCCATCTGCTGTTGAAGGCAACTGAGCCCTCTCAGCCAGCAAGGCCTTCAAGCAGTGTTTCCAGCTGACCCCAGGGTATAGAGGGACTTCTTGTGTCAATGGACTCTTCTTGGTCTTTGAAGCCTCCTGGGGAGGCAGGCTGAGGAGCAGCAGAGCTTGCTCTGTGTCCCTGCTGGGCATGCAGCCTCTCCCCAGGATTCTGTTCTCTTCATTATTGCTGGTTTAAAAACAAAGCCAGGGAAGCGGTGCTTTGGGTATGTCAAGGAAGCATGCCTTAAGGAATAGGCTGTTATTGCTTTTGCATTAAGACTGAGAAGCCAAGGGGAGGAGGCAAGGAGGATGGCTGGGAAAGTAGACCTAGAGCCATTTGCAGTGGACAGACTGGATTTATTGAACTAGACGTTGATAGCAGGGATGCTGCTCTTTCATTTGGAGGCTCTGTGTATGCCTGAATAGCAGAGTCACTTGACATTATGCTAAAAGGAGCAAGAGTTGAAGTTGTTGCCTGATTGCAAGAAAGCTTGGAGCCTTCTTATTTTAATTTTGCCTGGAGTTCAGCTTTTGGGTCCAAGATTAGAGCTTTTGGAAAACCCTTTCCTCACTCTGAGTCAGAAACACCTACCCTTTTGATATTACAGAGTTCATTTAGAACATGTTATTCAGCCCATGGTTCCTGCAATTTCTCAGGTTTTCATAGTCCTGCATGCAATTCTTCTCTGTCTGAGGAATAACAATGCTGCAATAGCCCTAAGGAGAAAACCTGAATTTAAAAACAAAAACACAGAGACAGTTGCACAACGATCCTTAACTGCGTCTTTATGGCTAGCTGAAACAAATGAAACATATTGTTGTATAGCTTAGCTGGATTCAGATGACACTATGGCAGAGAAATATTTCATTAAGCTAAAAAGCAGAAAAAGAGCAATTAGGGGCACTTGAAAACGTTTGTCATTTCAGGCAGAACATGTCCCAGCTAATCTTGCTGGAGAGAAAAGGAGAAAAACTGAACTATCATTTCAGCATTCAAATGCTCTGAATTTGCTTTAAAATGAATTGTAGCTAAGTGAAATTTTGGAAGTAGAGAGAGAAAAAATAAAACTAAAAAAAAAAAAGGAAATAAAATAGCCTAGATTAGCCTCACCGTTTTACTCCATTTATTTCATTCAGTCACAGAACTGAGGAGGCTGGGATTCAGATACCCAAACAACCAAAAGAGAACCACTCTTAGTTGTGAATTAAGACACTGTGACACTGCCAGAGGACATCCATAATTTGCTGCAGGCTTCAGAAAAGCCTGTTTTAGTTCTGGAAGAGGTGCTGTGTGTGTTTTACTCCAGATCCTCAGTGATACCCAAGCAACTCAGAGCTGTTGAAACCTAATTTAAGAGCTTCTGAGGGGACTGGCTTGGGAAAAGTGCCCTAGGGCCTGCAGCAGTTCTCTGTGGCTGTAGAACACCAGTCAGTGGCAGCTCATGCTGCTTCTCTCCCAGGCTGTTTATCTCCAGCCTAGAGGTGCTGGCTGCAAAGACCAATAACAAACCATTCCGTACAGGGCTGCAGGACCCCCTCCCTCCCCTCTTTAAGGCCAAAGTTTGTGCTCAGGAGATGGATCAGCTCTGCCATGTTCTTTTCATCTTCTGTGAGTCAGCAGGAGACTGAGGTGTTTCCTGCATGGTTCTCATGCCAAGAGCAGCAACAAGATCCCACCATCAGTGCCTGGTATTTCAGATCATAATGATTAATCTCTCCTAAATCTCTCCAACTCCCACAACCAGAACAGACCATCTTATACAATGTCCCATCCTCAGTACAACTCCATTAAGTGGGGAAAAAGGGGGGAAGAAGAGCAGGATCCAGGTTTGATAATGTAAGGTGACTGTATGCTGTGCCTAGGGTGAGATTGGTTCCAGCTTGCTTTCATGAGAACAGGATGTGCCATTGATTTCACTGCCTTCTCTCTGTCTGTCATCCATTCTGTCCCCAGCAACATTTTAGTTTGCTGGATGAACTTAAGCACCACCAAAGGCAGTAAGGATCTCAAAGGTGTTCCTGAAAAAGTCATCAGAATCAGCAGCTGGGTACAGACAGGACAAAACCAGGCTTCATTAGCTCTGCTGCTCACAAAGTGGCTTGTAATAGTGTAAATATGTTTAATTCCTTACAGCCTCTGCCCTAGAGATTTGCATTTAAAAGAGGAAGGGGAGCTTGCAGATTCAAATGAGCAATTAGGTCCCCTTAATTCTGTTATTCCAAAAAATTGAAACTAGTTAAAGAACATAGTGCTATAGGCACAGGAGCAACCAAACTTTAGCCTTGTGTATCTGAAAGCTAGAGAACGTCGTTGTTTCTTTATATACATCTGTGGAAAAAAAACAGGTTTTATTCCAAAAGAGAAGCATGGAACTGCATCCCAGGAAGCCTTGAAGTGACTTGCTGACACATGGGATTAACATAACGAATTATCACACAATGTGCTGCAGTTAGAGGCACAGAGATTAATTGCTGAAAGCCAGATGGGAGCAGTAGGGGTAAATACAGCCTTTTGTGGAAGGAAGAGGGTGAGGCCTGAGCATGCAAAGCTGCAGTGACCAGGAGGAGAGTATGAATGCTCCTGGGGATTTTGCTTTGGCAGGGCCAATGCAGGCTGAGCAGCCCCTGGGAAACATGCCCTGAGCTGAACCGCTCACACCTTCTGCAGAGAGGCAGCATGTAAGCACCTCATCATCTGTCAAGGGATGGGGGGCCACCACTGTGTCCCCAACTGCCCATATGCTGCTCTCCAAGATGGTGCCACATGGCCTAACATCACCCTTCTCCTTGCATTCTTGCTCCTGTGGCTTGCCCATACAGACTGTGAGGAGGTAGACACTGCCTCTAGGCTGGCAGAGCGGAAACACCTTTTTGTTTTTTATTCTCTCCTTATGGAGATCCCACAAGTATAAACATATACAGACAGAAGTTAAATGTAGATCATTAATGAAAGCTGGCTAGGACAACTAACGTAACTCACTGCATTTAGTGTCACTATTTTTGAACAGGAATGATTTTTTTACCATTGCCCACCTTTTTCTTGAATAACAAAAATAAAACACCACCTTTTGGAGGTCCTGACTTCCAAACTGCCATCTAGTCCAACATTTTGATTCTGACCTTTAAATTTGACTTGGAAATATGACTGCCAATGGGGCTAATTTATGGGAATATGCTTCACTATCACGCAAAGAGTTTAGATATTTTTCCCACTGTAATTTCAGCATTGATGCATTTCAGCATCTGGGCTCTAGTCCAAGAAGTGCTGTATCATTTTTCTATTATGGTGATAACTTGCTGGTTGGTTTAGGGAAAAAAAAGGTTATTAAAACAAATATTGTTCTTTAGTTTACTGGGATTTCAAGAAGGGCACATTAAGGCATGATGCTCTAAAACACCATAATGTTGGGCAGTGCTTGATACAGATCTTGGGAGTGAGTGGAGAAGAAGCAGTTGACTTCTTGGTAGAAGCAGGAATTGCTAATACCACTGACAATTAAACTTCAACTAATAAAAGACATTAATGGGTTTTAAACGCTCCAAGCAATCCACTGAAATAGCCAAGATAATGTAAACATTACAAGCCTTAATTCCTCAGGTAGGAGATTCTATATCACAACAAGGAATTTCTCTGTATTTTAGAGCTTCATGTTTTGAGGATAAATGTGTTTATCTATCTTTTTACCACTGCAAACCAGCATTTATTTGGCCAGGGAGTAGATACGGAGTTTACCATCCTCTAATAGGCAAACCTCCAAATCTCTAGTACGACAGGATATGCCTAGACTAGGAAGTGCCCACATATAATGCAACATAGATCTTCAATTCAAAACAGACATACTTTGTTGTAGGCTACACCAGAGTTGCTAACCAACCAAGACTGTGTTGCTGACTTTTTTCTTTACTAAAGCACACAAATTTCTATAGAGGATTGAGGCTTATAGGTCCAAGCCTAGTTCAAATTCATTAGTTATTACTAACTAGGAACAGCCTTCAGAGAGATTCTTGAGCAAGGCATAAGGTTTTACCCCTGGGTCCATATCTTAAAAGATGTGCCACAGATTGCAGACTAAACTTTCCTATGTGACCCAGCAGGAACAATGCAGCCCAAACTGCTTGACACTAGACACATAGCAGTCTGCAAATATTCAGAGAGAAATGAAGAAATTCCTTTGTCTCAGTAGGCTGTGAAAGCAAGCGTCAAGCACTGTTGCTTTCAGCTCCATCATTGTTATCTAGATATTGGCAGCCAAAGCCTGCCAAAAAGAAGTAGTCCATGCTGGAAATCTATACTTCTAGCATGGAGGTGGAATGTGTAAAGTAGGATTTGATGCATGAAAGAGGCAAGAACCGATAAGAAGGACATAGAACCATAGAATCATAGAAAGGCCAGGTTGGAAGGGACCTTAAAGGTCATCTAGTTCCAACTCCCCTGCCATGGGCAGGGATGCCAATCACTAGACCAGGTTGCCCAGGGTCACATCCAGCCTGGCCTTGAACACTGCCAGGGATGGGGCATCAACAACCTCTTTGGGCAACCTGTTCCAGTGCCTAACCACCCTCTGGGTAAAGAACTTTCTTCTAATATTCACTCTAAATTTCCCCTCCTTCAGCTTGTAACCATTCCCCCTTGTCCTATTACAATCTGACCAGCTAAATAGTCTCTCCCCTTCTATCTTGAAATCCCCCTTTAGGTACTG